>JAECUM010019897.1:0-35000 GCA_016617855.1 Megalonaias nervosa
CTACAGTCGTGGTTACAAATATTTGTTTTGTGTCATCGACGTCTTTTCCAAATTTGCTTGGGTCGTACCATTGACTTCAAAATCGAGCAGTGAGTTAGTGCGAGCCCTCAAACTGGTGTTGAAACAAAGTGGTCGTCACCCTCTTCGATGGCAAACGGACAAAGGCACCGAATTTCTAAACCAAGCTTTCCAAAAAGAATTGAAGAAACGTGACATTCATTTTTTCACCACCGAAAATCCCGAAACCAAAGCCAGCATCGTGGAACGTTTTCAACGTACCTTGAAAGAACGCATGTGGAAATATTTTACGCATCAACACACTCTCAAGTACATTGACGTCTTGCCACACCTCGTTCAATCGTACAACCAATCTTACCATCGGAGCATTGGACGTGCCCCCCCAGAAGTGACTCCCGACAACGAAGTGACCGTCTTCGAGCGCCTGTTTGGACCGTCCACGACAGTGCCTGTCCCCAAGAAAGGTGGAGTGTTGGCATCGGGAGACTGGGTACGCATTGGCAAAACCAAACGCACTTTCGACAAAGGTTACTTACCCAATTGGACCACTGAATTGTTTCGTGTCACTGAACGTGTGCGTGGTCGTTATCCTCCCGTCTATAAATTAGAAGACATGAACGGGGAAGTGTTAAAAGGGACGTTTTACTTACCCGAGTTACAACGTGTGACCAAAAAAGAAGACGACGTGTACGAGATCGAAAGCATTCTCGTAAAGTAGGAAAGAAACGTGTCAAAGAAGTCAAAGTACGTTGGAAAGGATATCCTCCCAGTTTTGACTCTTGGATCGACGCTTCGCAACTCATCGACTATAAAAAGAAGTGACCATCATGCCCTTCAACACAGTCTCAGCTACTGCAGTGACCACTCCTTCCCCAGTTCTTCTCTGCAAGATCTACAAAAACAACCCTTGTGGGTGTGGTGTGGAGAACGTGTGCCTAAAACTCAAATCGTCTTTTTCTGCCAAATCTTTGTGGTGTATTGTGTCATCGGTGCTGCCATTGCCAATCTGAGTTTGCAACAAGGAGATAAACAATTGTGGACCATTTTACTCAGCAGTTGCATTGGTTACCTTCTTCCCAATCCGTCTCTGAAATATTCCTCTAACGGAAACAACAACAACGGGAGTCTTGTGTCCAACGTCAGTTCCAACAGTCACCCTAACCATCCTCTTTTAGACACTCCTCTAACTTCCAGTGACTCCTCGGATACTAGAACTGTGGAATTATGAACAACCAATTTTACTTAACGTTACCCAGTGACAGTTCCATGGAGGTGTTTCCCAATAACACTTTGTGCTGTTTCTCGGCCAAATTACCTCAGGCCATCCGATTGGATCACGAAGCCCATTGGGAAGTGGCTTTGGTAGAAATGATTCACCTTACACAAATCAAAAACATCGTCGAAAATCAAAACACTTTGACGATAGAAGTTTGGGACGAACAAGTGCAACAAGTCATGGATGAACGCGCTAGTGGTGGTGGTGTAGCTGACTTTATCAAAACACCAAACCCCATAACTAAACGAACCACTTATCTGTTGAAAATTCCTGCAGGTTATTATTTTAGTGGTCAACATTTGGTGAACACCATAGCTGAGAGGTTCAATTTCATGTTTAGTAAAGCTTTGGAGAAAGCCAAAAAAAGGTGTCACAATCGAGTACCACAAAATATCTCGTCGCCTACTGATGAAATTTTCTGAGGACAAAGTATTGGCCATTACATTTTGTCCTGAATTGTATGACATTTTGGGTGGAGACCCTAAGTTAATCAAGATTGCAAACGAAATACCAGCCGTGACCAGTAACGTGGATTTTGCGAAATATTTTCGATTCCCTGTAGAAATGAACCTAGGACTGAATTTGATTTTTGTGTACTCCGATGTGGTGGAGTACAACGTAGTGGGACACACCTCCGTACCGTTACTGCGTGTCATTCCTTTCAAAGTGGATTCTGCCACGAGGGCTGACGAGGAAGGTGGAAACACCTATCACGTTCACCGCGAATTTGTAAATCCTCACTATTTGTCCGTCAGTAAGCCGTATTTCGACACTGTCAACATTACTATAAAAGGAGATCTGGGACAAAATATTTCATTCACCAAAGGGAAAGTCACAGTGAAACTCCATTTTCGAAAACGATTACTCTAACTTTTTGTCAGTCATGTATCCTGTGTACCAAGGATTTGCTCGACAGCGAGGACATGGTTTAGGTGATATGCTCAAATCGGCCTTTCGTACAGTGGTTCCCATTTTGAAACCGATGGTGACACGGGGATTGCACGCCTTAAAAGATGCCGCGTTGACGCAAGGTAAAGAATTTCTCCAAAATGTCATCATTGACAAACAAAACCCCAAAGAAGCTTTCTTGAGAGCAGGCAAAATGTCTTGCTTCAAACGGGTAAAGACCTTTTGGGTCGGCGAGAAACTCCTATAAATGCCCTGGGCAATGCTGAGTTAGGCATTCCTGCTTCCCTGACGCCACAGCAAGGACAAGGCAGAAAAAGACGACGAAAATACCCCTTCAGAGGACTTCACGCCCCTAGAGCTAGAAAGACTAAGAAAAGAAAAACCGTCCGAGAGTTAGACGTTTTGATTATTAAAAAAGGAAAATGATGCACCGAGAGTCTTGTGCTTGTTCCAAGTCGGAACTGGATCTGTTTGCCATACCACCCACCATGATGACGATGCAAGAATCCCAATGGGTGGAATTTCATCCCGTCTCCTCTTTGGTGGATTCCGCTCCCATCGAGTTTGAAATCAAAGGACAGCCCGAAGATTACATCGATCTGAATAATAGTTACTTGTATCTAAAGCTGAAAGTGATCAAAACTGACAACACCAATCCGGGAGCCGATGCCGCAGTAGCTCCCGTCAACAATTTCATGCATTCCTTGTTCAGCGAAGTGGATTTGTACTTGAATAACAACCTGATTAGCAGTAGCACGGATACTTACCCTTACCGAGCGTACCTAGAAAATCTCTTGACGTACGGAAAAGAGGCCAAGAACACTCATCTGGATGCTTGCGTGGTATGGAAACCTGACACCGCAGGTGAGAACACGTTTAACGACAGAGCCCTGACAGCCGATGACGATCCTTACAATGTGGGTTTTAACGATCGTCGAAGGAAAATCCTGCAAGGTCGTAGTTTAGAACTGATGGATCGTTTGCATTTGGACATGTGGTTGCAAGAGAAGTATTTGCTGAACGGAGTGGATATTCGCCTGAGACTCAATCGCAGTAGTGTCGCTTTCCATTTGATGGCTCAAGCCAACGAGTACAAAACCATCATCCAAGAAGCCAGACTTTACGTGCGACGTGTAGAAGTGTTACCTAAAGCGGGAAACGACATCAGTCAAACATTGAGCAGATCGACCGCCAAATATCCGATACGACGTGTCGAAGTGAAAACATTCACCATTGCTACTGGACTCCGATCCAAGATCGAAGATCATCTGTTCCAAGGACAGTTACCCAAACGTTTAATCGTTGGTATCGTCAGTAATGCAGCCTTCAACGGAGCCCACGATCAAAATCCTTTCCAGTTTAAGCACTACAGAGTGTCCAAAATTGAAGTCAGTCGCGATGGCAAGACTTTGTGTACCAGACCCTTCGAACCTAACTTTGCCCAGAAGAATTACTTGAGATCGTACTTGTCCCTGTACGAAGCTACCGGACAACTAGGAACCAACACCAGTCACGGTATTTCGTACGAAGATTATGTCGGAGGTTACACTTTGTGGGCCTTTGATTTCACTCCAGACCAAGGCAGCGACGAGGGACATTTCCACCCTATAAAATCCGGTCAACTGCGTGTGGAACTTCAGTTTGCAGAAGCTCTCACTGAGACGGTCAACGTCATCCTGTATGCTGAATTCGATAATACCATAGAAATCAACAGTTTGAGAGAAGTCATTCTAGACTATTAGACACAATGGAAGACTCCTATCCCTCTTTAAACAGTGGAGAATCTTTGGACATGGAATGGGAGGATAGCGTGAAAACAGAACCCCAAGACGAAGTCAAAGAGGACGAGGTAGTCGTCAAGTCCAGATGGCCAGAACAAGAACAACATTTAGTGTCCTGTTTTGCTAAACACCTAGCGAATACAATTACGGAATTGTCCAAGAAATATTGTTATGGATGTCAAAACGATCATCCCAGTCAAATTCAACACGATAAATGTATGATGATGAGTCAAGAAGAAAAATTGGACGAGTATCTGGACGACGCTTGGAGTCTCATCTCAGAAGAAACCGTGTTGCATGAGTGGTATAAAGGCTTGCGTGATCATTCCTGTCCTCCATTGACTACTCTAGAGATCTATCGCATCGAAGCTCTCTTAGCCCAGAGTGCGGAGACAAGGCAAAGAAACGGATACTTGACAGATCGTTTCAAACAAAAAGTCAGAAGTGAATTGATGACTTATCATTACCTGTGAAAAAAACAAAAACAACACAACAGAAAATGGATACCTGGGAACTTTATTACCTTTTGAACAATAGTTCGTATACTGCTTCTTGGAATCCTGTCGTGTGCGCTAAAGATGAACTACCTCATCGCAAACCTAAAGACCATCAAGCTTATGTCATCAACACGGACGAAAGTCATCTTCCAGGCACTCACTGGGTTGCCGTCTACTTCCCTCAAGAGAATTGTGTGGAATATTTTGATTCGTATGGATTACCCCCTTTGGAAGACGATATCATTGACTTTATGAGAAGAAATGCCCAGACGACACGATACAATAATGTGAAATTACAAGGCACAGATTCCATGGTGTGTGGACAATATTGTGTATATTTTCTTCATCAACGCAGTCTTGGATATCCTTTAGAACATTTAGTGACTTATTTTGATCGTCACTCTTCTAGAAACGATGAGAAAATAGATCGATGGTTTTGTGACCATTATAGTTATCTTTTGTCTTTAGCTAGGAAACGTAGTGTACATCAATGGCCTCATGACTTCCATCAATGGAAATCTCACATGATTTCATAACGTTGTCAACCTTGTGAAAAATAATTTGTTTGATGTTACTTGTTACTTGTGACTTATGACTTGTTACTTGTTACTTGAATAAAAAATGTTGTGTTTTGAAAAAAATGTGTCTGTCGTTTGTTTTCAAAAAAACACTGTGAATATATGCTCTTTGACTTCTTTCTATCCCTCATCATGACATTCGCTATCATAGCGTTCCGACACTAAAACCGAGTAGGGATGTTTTCTATCGCGTCCGCGTTTGAACCATATAAAGCGGGTGGGTCTCCAGTCTGACCATTCACTGTTGACTCGTCAACCTATGAAGATGCCTTCCAGACTAGCCCAGCTGAACGAAGCTTACGTCAATTTACATCGTGTCAGGCTAAACCTGATACCGAAGCCTGAAGAAATAGAGAATGTTAGGATGCTCTCCACAGTCCAAGGTCTGATAGAAGAGATGTTTAGAGAGGAAATTAAAAAAGAACAAGAAGAATGGACTGAGAAATACAGACTTCAGAAGAAGCAGAGAGAAGAACAACAGCAGCAGCAGCAGCAGCAGCAGCAGCAGCAGCAGCAGCAGAACCAGACAGAGGTTTTGTGGACTGTCGAGTAGACACCAAAGAATTCTCTTTCTCTTTTCGCAGAAGCAGACCGTATCCAATAGGAAAGCCTACTGCCAGACGGGGACGCAATCTTAGACAGTAAAAAAAGATTGCCATTACTTCCGTGAACAAAAAAAAAAAACCAGCCCTTTTCAGGGCTACCCAATACTCTCGAAAAGACATACTCATTCAATTTGCCAAAATTTGTAATTAGAAAATAGAAGTGTGTCTATAAGCACTTCGTTTCTTTTGTCAGTAAAACAAAATATTTGTGTGTTTGTATGTTTAAAAAAAAAAATAGAAGTGTGCCTATAAGCACTTCGTTTCTCTGTCTTGTCCAATCGTGTCTGTCTGTGTTTGTAAGTAAAAAGTAAAAAAGTCAACGTGAGTGCTTCTTTTAAGTCCGCGCGTTACATGTGATGGTAAATTTGAGTGCTAGGGAATGTTTACCTTCACGTCCGTGCTTCAAGTATATAAATCGGTGCGATCGTCAGTCTGGCTACCCACGTTGACGTAGCAGCTGCAACAAAATGAGCAGAATAACAAAACTACTAGAACTCCAGATGCACCTGGAATATGCCAGGCGGTTGCTAGATGAGCTGGCTATGGAGGCTTTAGCCGAAGAAGCCAGGCTTGAAGAGGAGGAGAAGAAAAAGAAAGAAGAGGAGATGAGAGGGATCCTACCTCACCTCATGCTAAGACCTCTGTGTGAGGTCAAGCCTGAGGTGAGGACGCCTCCACAGACAGTAGCAGCACCACAACAAAGACAGCCACAACCTCTGCCGCCAGTACCACCAGTACCAAGAGCCGCTGTCCCCCAGAGAGAAACCTGGGAGGAGGAATTGGAAAGACAGAGGCAAGAGTGGGAGCCTCGGCGTCAGCATCACAGGGTGTGGAATAGAAGAAGAAGGGAACAAGTGTTCACTATCCCTCAAACTGAGGAGTGGGATAGTGAAACCAATCAACCTCCCTCTGCGCTCCCAACCACACGCATCAATTGGGAGCAGGACTGGAGCCGGCGATGCGTGTGTGGTGCCCGCCCTGGGAGATGTCATCATTAACCAGGTGCATTTGCAGTTCTAAAAAAACAGCCCTTTTCAGGGCTAACCAGATCTCTAGAAAAGAGAAACTATTCAATTTGCCAATTGGTGTGAATGTAGTGTAGTGTGACTATAAACACTCACTCTTTACTGATGACTCTGTGTGTGTGTGTGTGTGTGTGTGTGTGTGTGTGTGTGTGTGTGTGTGTGTGTGTGCGTGCACGTTCGTGGTGTGGATAGCATATGGGTGTGTGTTTTTCTTCTCTTCCTTCGTTGTTGTGATAGTATAATGTGTGTTTTATGCTTGCTTGTTCATTGGTGTGGATAGTATATTGTGTGTTTTATGCTTGCTCGTTCGTTGGTGTGGATAGTATATAATATGTGTTTTATGCTTGCTCGTTCGTTGGTGAGGATAGTATATTGTGTGTGTTTTATGCTTGCTTGTTCGTTGGTGTGGATAGTATATAATGTGTGTTTTATGCTTGCTCGTTTGTTGTTGTGATAGTATAATGTGTGTTTTATGCTTGCTCGTTCATTGGTGTGGATAGTATATTGTGTGTTTTATGCTTGCTCGTTCGTTGGTGTGGATAGTATATAATATGTGTTTTATGCTTGCTCGTTCGTTGGTGTGGATAGTATATTTGTGTGTTTTATGCTTGCTCGTTCGTTGGTGAGGATAGTATATTGTGTGTGTTTATGCTTGCTCGTTCGTTGGTGTGGATAGTATATCATATGTGTTTTATGCTTGCTCGTTCGTTGGTGTGGATAGTATATGGGTGTGTGTTTTGCTTCTCTTCCTTCGTTGGTGTGATAGTATAATGTGTGTGTTTTATGCTTGCTCGTTCGTTGGTGTGGATAGTATATAATATGTTTTTTTCTCATCCCGATTGTGTGGATGGTATGTTTGTGTGTTTTATGCTTGCTCGTTCGTTGGTGAGGATAGTATATTGTGTGTTTTATGCTTGCTCGTTCGTTGGTGAGGATGGTATAGTGTGTGTTTTATGCTTGCTCGTTCGTTGGTGTGGATAGTATATAATATGTTTTTTTCTCATCCCGATTGTGTGAATGGTATGTTTGTGTGTTTTATGCTTGCTCGTTCGTTGGTGAGGATAGTATATAATATGTGTTTTATGCTTGCTCGTTCGTTGGTGAGGATAGTATATTGTGTGTGTTTTATGCTTGCTCGTTCGTTGGTGTGGATAGTATATAATATGTTTTTTCTCATCCCGACTGTGTGGATGGTATATTTGTGTGTTTTGTGCTTGCTCGTTCGTTAGTGAGAATAGTATATCATATGTGAAGTGAGTGTAAGGCATGTTTTCCTTCACGTCCGTGCTTGAAGTATATAAAAGTATAGCGTTCGTCATTCGCGCCATTCAACACAGAATACAAGATGGATCTTTTTAACAAGTTGACAGACAGTTGGTGGTGGATGATAGATGGAGTCCATGTGGTGGAAAGACTTCAAATGGAGTGGAGGTTTGAAGTCAGCCTAGACTTTATGACAAGTATGAAAGTAGCAAGTTATGAACTTCAAGGCATAATAGTGGAGGAAGCGGATAAGTTGAGAGGCTTCAACTATCCAAAATATGTCAGAGTAGGCACATTGAAGCAGACCCTTGATGTTGTCACCAAAATAAGGTGTTTTTTGGAAGACACATTCATTTTAACAAAATGGCCTTTTGTAGAAAAAGGCTTAGACAATATCAAGAAAGCGGAAGACCTAATGAGAAAAGTACTGAAAGAAGAAGTGGAAAAGATCAAGGAAATGTGGAAGAAAGAAAGAAAGGACAAAGAAAACCAAAAAAAGAAAGAAGAGTTTGAGAAACTAAATCAGAACTGGACGAAAATCCAACAAAAATTCAGAGCTCTCGGACATCCTGACTGGATGCCCGAAGAAGAAAAGAGAAAGAAGAAAGGAATTATTGAGAAAATCAGGACATGGTGGAAGAACTGGAGAAGATAAAAGAAGAAGAACCCAAAGGCCCTTTTCAGGGCCACTTCCAATGCCTCGAAAAGATCTTAATTTTCATTTTGTCTCCAACCTAAACGAATATATAAAACCCTTCCTCTACTAAAAACACGAACGCTCTTGATTCGTGTTTGTCGATAGTCCTCTCTCAGGTAGCCTGACGTCACAGTACTTCTCTTTTTGCTACATTGTTACCAGTGTGACATCATGCCACCTGTCGCTTATCGCTATACAGACCCAGGGTATACTAGTCGCTGTACAAAATTTCCATTGACGCTATACAGTCCCAGGGTGTGCTAGTCACTCTACCCAATTTCCATTGACGCTATACGGTCCCAGGCTGTGCTTTTCTTTCTTGACGCTATACGGTCCCGGGGGGGGGGGGGTCTGTAATGCTAATTCCCATTGACACTACGGTATCCCCTATTACTACTAATAACTTTGACTTTTTAATCGATCTAAAGATTTTACTACACGTAACGTTAAAGTCACAAACGGAATAAAAGTATCCAAATAGTAATACATGTACAACTTTATATAAATTCAAATTAATTGCACTGTATGTTTAAGCGACTTTAGCGATAGAGAGAAATAGTCACGATTCCACCACAACGACGTTCTTCCGTCTGTTTGTATGTCACAGAATGTTAAGTTTTCGCTTCCAAGTTTACACATCAATGCCTATTACCTTGACACGGACGGCTTAACAAACTGACAGTGGCCGCTGGCCACTAGAATTTGTTGTACATTTATCATGTTGAATGTGACATGAATTCACTCAATTAAGCATACATATCGCGCTATATTTTGTTAGGTATAGGAAGAACCAGGAGTTTCAGCTGGAATGCACACCATTAGATTCTCGATTCAAGCCAGTGTGCTTTGACTGAACAAGGAAGCGTCTCGACACACGTAACCAACTAGCTTTGAGAGCATCTCTAGTTAACCAAGCATTCAGCATCAAGCATGAGCCCTCTGCATCTCAGCCAGTTTCCTGTCGATCCACACCAGCCAGAATTCGTTGATACTTGTAAACTATCGTATTTTGTTACTTTGTTGCCATATTTACTGGTCCTTTGGGATTACTGAGCCCAGACACTTCATCTGAATATGGAGTTCCAATTTGGTCACTCCTAGGGGACGTGGCAGGCTCTGCAAATGTCATTAATTCCCAGAACAGATTTATTAAAACTGAATCTGCCATTTTTATTTCTTTGCTTGTGTTCTGTACTTCGAAAAGGGTTTTCTTTTTAAAATGTTTCTTTATACTACATGTACATAATATTCTTGTTCAATTCCACCCCTAGTAAAATGTTTCAGTGACGAATAAAGCCACATTTAATGTGACTTTTTATTATTACATTCATATTCTTACGCAAGAAAATAGGAATGAAAGCCTTGGAACAGGGGTTGTCCAACTGAAATTTATTTTATCTTATTTTTTAGCAGATGAGGTTAAACTGGACTTACGTCGAATTTGGGTGTCAGGGGGGACAAGCCCGACCGAATCCAGAATTGATAGAGTGAAGCATGAGGTTGACTTGTACAGGAATGAATCCCTAATGATGTTGCATGAGGATCCTTTAATATGGCGGAAAGCTCAGCACTACAAGTTTCCATTCCTTGCACAACCAGCAAGGACAAGGCTGTGCATTCCTGCCACTTCCGTGCCCTTAGAGAGAGAGAGAGAGAGAGAGAGAGAGAGAGAGGGAGAGGGAGAGAATGAAGGGGAGAGAGTCTTTAGTACTTCAGGAAACATTGTTACCGCACAAAGGGATGCACTGAGTTCAGACACTGTCGATATGTTAATTTTCCTCAAAAAAAAATATGCAGCGTCTTGCTAAAAAATAAAAAATATAGTTGAAGTGAGGCTATTAAAACAATGCACCTGTGAAGTTTAAATTAAAACACACAGACATACTAGAAATGGCAGTGATATTTTATTTGCTTACAATTTGACTGCTTTCAGGTGTTTGTAGACTTGTATCGTTTTTATGTTAATTTTATATGTTCATTTGACTACCTTTTTAAGTCATACATGGGAACATCATTTACAGATGTTGATTTTTCAAGTAGTTAATGCTATATTGATTATTTTATTATTTTCATTAAGTGCTAATGTATTGCAGAATATATTGCAATGTGGGTTTAGTAATAGTAATATATCGCAATACGCTTCTGGACGTTTCGTTGCACCCGTATATGAAATTAATACTACTCTGGACGATACGAATTTAGGTACAACAAATATAACAGTGCTCTGGATTATACGAATTTAGGTACAACAAATATAACAGTGCTCTGGATGATACGAATTAGGTACAAACCCTATCACTGCTTTAAGTGAGAATGGAAAGAATTTACGTGACAAATTTACTAATTCACAGTGTCGTTTTTAAACAAAAATATTATTTAAACACTGTCACAAAGGATATAGAACAGGCTCTTGACATGCTCCTAAAAATGTTATATAATAAATTTTTAAGTGTACTCAAGCAAATCAAACATTCCTAAATCATCATGGTACAATTTGGAATATGTGAATTTGAAACACACTCAATTAAACCAATTTAGGAAAACATATAAAAGGTCATTTTATCAAACGTTTCTTGAGCTCAGAAACAAATATGGAGAAATCTGCAGAAATAAAGAAAACATGGAATCAAAGCTCCGTTTATCAGATTTGAGAATTCAATACGACGAAAAGTATGTCTGAGATCTTTTAGATTCGATATCTAAGAGTACCTAACTTGAAAATTCACACCAAATATAAAATTTGGATGATTCGAGTATTTTAAAAGCATGCTGAATAAATCCAAAGGCGCAATTAGACCCAAATGTTGTAGTATTTGTTAGAAATATTATGGAAATCTTGAGAATAATATCTGTGAAATATGCAATGACAATGACACAAATAAAAAACATTGGTGCTCGTGGTGAATGTGTACGTTATAAAATGCATCCTACCATTATATCAAAATGTACAGTCAACAGTCAGCAGGAAAAACATTATGTCAATAAATGGAAAACATTTAAGCCCAGTTTATCTCTGTTTTGGTGTTCCACAAGGCTCTGTTCTCGGCCCAGTTCTCTTAAATGTATACGCTGTATACGCTCAGCCGCTCTCAAGCGTGACAAATTGACATCCGGTGTCTCACCAAATTGTAAGCTGAGAACTCTCAGATATACAAATTTAACTGCCCAACTGAAGATGAGGCTACCATCAAAGGCGTAGCGAGGTGCATTTCCGATGTGAAGTGATAGATGACATGTAAGAAGCTGCAGATGAATGATGATAAAACTGAAGCCATCCTCAGCATCACGCAAAGACGATCTCATTCATATCCTTTACCTCGTAAAAAGTATTAGCAATACCAACATTAAATTCACAGTCAGTAAACAACCTAGGTGTCACTCTCGACATTACGCTCTTATTACACCAACATATCATAAACATATCCAAAACAACATATCTGGAGCTGAGACGCATCAGCTCTATTCGCAGTTTTCTTTCGGCTGATACCACTAAAGCGCTTGTGTGCTCCTTAGTACTTTCAAGACTGGACTACCGTAGTTCATTTCTATCTGCTTCGTCTCAATTTCTTCTGCAGATACTTCAAAAAGTTCAAAACACAGCCAGTGCCGGATTAAACCCTGTGGAGGCCCCTAGGCAGTCGAAATCTCGTGGGCCCCCCTCGCAAATTATCTCCTAATACGTCAAGATCAAATCAATTCATTATTATTTCGATCCGTTGTCGCGGGGTCCCTAAAAGGCGTGGGGCCCATAGGCCGGTGCCTACTCTGCCTATTTGGTAATCCGGCACTGAACACAGCTGATCGGATAATCCATAAAGAACGAAAAACTGAACACACCTCCCCCAAGTACTAATATTAGTACCCCTACTTCGTGGACGCAGGGCCATTGAGAGCCATCACGGGCCCTGTGGTAAGAAACACTCAGCGCCTTTTCAGCCTACTATCAAAACTACTGAACATGTTTCTTACATGTACTGACATAAATAGTCCTCTTATTTAATACCAGAACTGCTGCTTGTTATTGTAGAAATACGTGCAAATATTGCTACCTTTCCGTTTCCAGTCTCGGTTTTTTTCGTGTGTGCCATATAAGGACATTGCTGTCTTATTTGGAAACGTAAACAAATCGCAGTAAATATGGTATACAAGGAATAACGTATCGTAAAATATCCGTATATGGTGTAACAATCCTTATTTGGAAAACGAATTACCGTGAGAATATCATGCTATCTGTCATGGTGGACAAAGAACAGTTAGCATAACATATAATTATAATTTACCTGATATAGGCTTAATAACTTTATCATTAACCAAACTTTCCTGAAAAATATAACTCTATTAGGTAATAGGCTTCAACTGCAGTCATCTTTTTGCCTTTTTGACAATAGTTTTAATTGCTGCATTGTAAGGTATAGGCTCATATCGTAGCCTCGACTACGCTGAGGCTACGACATCGTAGCTAAACCTCCTCCCTACTCTTTAACCTAGCTCCACTTGCTACCCGTTCGATCCAGAATCAAACACAAAACCTGTTCACTATGCTACATTTAGTTGACTGGCTCCAGTCCAATAAACCTCTCTGACATCATTCATGTGTACATCCCATCAAGAAACTTGTGCTCCTCTTCCGACACTCGCATTCTCATTTTTCCCACTTTTAAAACGAAATTGAACGCATAACGTTCTTTTGCGTACCAGTGCCTACTTACGTGGAACGAATTTCCTATATATCTTAGACACAAGGACATTGATCTCATTCAAGAGTGCTACTAAACTCGCCTATTTCGACTACAAGAACAAACTTAAAGACTTAATAATGTTTACTTTCTTAAGTATTGTCAGCATGTTTTTGTTTTGTAATTTCACAGTGTTTGTTTTTGTAATCGTTTTTGTATACATTGTTATGTGATATCTAATGTTGCAAAGTGCTTAGAGCTTCTAAAGATTAGGAGCCGTACTAAGTCCACATTATTATTATTATTATTATTATTATTGGTGTAGATTGCTGCATATGCCAATCCATAGATGTCCCAGGAAATATTACGTGATGTGAAAGACACTGGATGATAGCGAAAGAATAACTTGGGTAACTTAGACAACTGCTTTGTAAATATGGGTTTTGTTTTGTGTGGATATCACTGGATATTTGCGACGTTGATTTATTTATTTTGCGATATAGATAACGGTCAATGGATTGTTACTTGCAAGAATAGCACGAAGAAGTACACGGATAAACCCTTTAAATAATTATAGGAATTATACGAATCTTACAGAATGTGAAAAATATTTATATTTATAGTTGAAAACAACGAAGTAAGAAGTTTGTAACCTCTCTTTGGTTTAGGAGAACTTACTGTCAATATAGATACAGGCAGACAAAAAAAATGTCGATATGGCACGTAGATTATGTTATTTATGTGACAGTGGGGAAATTGAAGGTGAATTCCATTTTTGATTAAAATTACAAAAATACTTAGTATCTTCCAAGTACTATTACGAATACCCATTTTATGCAGGGGCGGCCCGTCATTACAGGCGAACTAGGCGGTTGCCTAATTCGCCAACTTTTGAGGAGAAATTATCGAGGTGGGGGCAGGGCCTAATGGGGGGGTGTCCGAACACCCGATTCAAATAAGGACGTACACACACATAAATGTCACTTGTCACTTGAAAGTTGACCATCGTTTTATTCTTGCTCACTTTTATTGGGTAGTATGCACACTTTGAGTAAATAGACACATAGTTTTAGCTTTTGGTGCCCTTTCGAGGAAGGTCAGATTGAGATTTGTTATACCCAGGACCGTAGAGAGCGATCACGGGCCTTGGGGCAAGAAACACCCGGTCCTCTCCTAGTTCTTGTTCAAACAAAATTTTTCTTTTATAAAATTATAGTTTTTGTTCGTTCGGGCCCCCTTGACTTTATACGGAAAACAGTAAATTTATTTTAATATAGCCAGAATGTTTTATGTTTAACTTGAAGAAACAGAAGGTCTAATGTCAGTCGAATCGGGGGTGGGGGTGGATGGGTGGTTTTCCTGGTTTATGGACCTACAAAAACAAATATCTGGGCAGACGTCTCACATTGTAGGACTAGACCGGACTCCGCCCTGCAAATCTATTAAAATTATCAGTGTGTATAATAACAAATTTAATTGTTAAGTGAGACATGCTTGCAGTAACGGTCTTAGCAAACGCGGGGCTCTATTAGGATCAATTTGGCAGGCCCCCTGGATTTACGCGCGGGGCGCCCTGTGAACACGACATTTGGAAATAAACTTTTAAACAATTTTTATATGATACTGAACTTAAAATTTTCTTCCATCGCTTTCAAATTACTTTCTCTCTTTAGATAACGAGCGGTGCCCCTGTGAGCGCGAAGCCAAATCGGTCCAATCGGTCTAAGGCCGACCATGCATGCTTGTAACGTTACAAGGTACCTTATTCATGATATAGGCCATCAGGTCAGCATCCAAAACTGTCACATCTCGCTCCCCACATCTTTCAGTCTGACAGTGTAACCAATAATACCTCTGTAAACTGTGCCCTCTACCTGTGGAGGGATAATACTGTCATAATTCTATGCCTGAAGTAGTTTTACGGCGTATGACCACTGTTCTTAATTATTAATAACTTTACAAGTTGTAAGCGTCGGTGGTGTAAAGGTTAGCATGGTTGCCTTCCAAGCAGCCGATCCGGGTTCGATTCCCGGCTGACGCATATGTTTTTATATTGATTTTATTAACTTCGTGTTTTACTCGGATAAACATGCGTTAGTGTAATTGTTAAGCTGAAACGTTTTTATGATTTGAGTACTTGCACCATTATTAAGTAGTGTTTAGAATCCTGTTAATGTTAAATGCTTTAATTCTAGCAGCAGGTGCTATATACATATATTAGTTTTAAATTTGATTTACACTGTCATATCAGTTTTAAAAATACCGAAATATGTTTTCATCTGGTTGATGTTAAATATAAAATGCTTGTTATGAAGGTTATAAGAATAAACATTGACTAGAACATATCACATGGAACATGTTAAAATTATCTTTCTCATCTGGCCGCCAATGAGAGACCAAAGAGACCCTATTGTATCATGATATATATTTCCTCCACTTCTTGATTACAATTTTACCAGCATTTTTGGGTTGTTGTTGTTGTTGTTGTTGTTTTTGTTGTTTGTGTTTTTTGTTTGTTTGGGGCTTTTTATTTTGGTTTTTTTTTCAAGAGATGTGAAAAATATATTTTCTACATGGTTGGTATAGAGTTTGAATTGTTTGAAATCTTGCAATGGAAGCCATAAAAAATCAAACTGCTGAGCCTATTTCGCAAATACGTTTATGTGAGGAATACTTTTGTACCAGATATTTTGTCATATTTAAGCAGCATTAGTAACCTCATACGGCTCTAGCTCATGCACACCAAGTTATTGAAAATTCCACAAGGGCGACTAAGAAGCACATCCTCAAAACACTGTATGCGTTATTTTTTTCAGGCTTGGCCAGATGCCATCTGCTGAGCAACGGAAGGTTATTGAAAAACGATTACCTGAAGGTAAAGATTGTATTGGATGCTAACTAACATGTCCTCTCTTTCTTTTTGAGTGAGTGTATGGATTCTTTCTGTACCATCGTTATCATCGTTACCTTTTGCTTTTTATTAATGATTTGATTACACAGCTGAAGCTCGAATGCAACAGAGGTATATTTGTCTCAGAAGATATTGATGACATTTTTGCAATACTATACGCTGATGATATTGCAATTACGCCGACACAGTAAAGCTACTTCAGAACCAAACAAATGTTATCAAACGTTTCTGTGATAAAACTGATAAGATGGTCGAGATCGATGAAACTAAAATTATTGTTTTCAAAAATGGGGGATATCTCGGGCAAAAGGAGGTATGGCTTTTCATAGAAAGTTGTATTGAATGTGTGCCTTATTACAAGTACATGGGTCTATTTTTCACCCCAAAGTTTGTTTGGACGAAACCTAAGCAGATCCTAGCGGCTCAGGCAAAGAAAGCAACTTCAAGGATTTTGAATTATCACAAACGACTTGGCTGTTTTAATGTAGAGGATGTTTTTAAAATCTTTGATTCGATAATAAAATCACTTGCTTGCTATGGGTCAGAAATTTGGGGATATGAATTTAGTAGAGATATTGAAATTGTGCACCAACTTACACCAATTTTTGCAAACAGTATTTAGGTGTTCCTAAAACTACAAATAATGCGATTATGTTAAAAGAGTGCGGAAGACACCTACTTTGTACCTCGTATTGTTTACGATGTATTAAATACTGGTTGAAGGTTGTAAGAATGACTTCAACTCGCTAACCATATCAATGCTATTTAATGTTGAAAAGAGCCAATGAAACCAACGGTGTTACCTGGACAACCAAAGTTAAAGACATGTTATTTAGGTTCGGTTTTGGGTATGTCTGGTTAAATCAAGATGTTGGAGACGAAAAACATTTTTTCTCACTACTTTTGCAAAGAGTTAAGAATTAAACATTGCAAAACTGGCAAAGTGATATTAACAATTCACATACACGTGTGTATTATAACACGTATAAACCCGAATTAGAACCGGAAAAATACCTCTGATGTGGATTATCATATTTTCCTAGGACGTTACTTGCTAAGTATAGGTGCTCGGCGCATATTCTGAAAATACGACAGGTAGGAATATCAGGATTGAGAGAAACAATAAGTACTGTGAATTATGCCGGAAAATAATGTTTATCAGGTAGAAGACGAATTCCATTTTGTTTGTGTTAGTCCATCTTATGACCATTTAAAAAAGAAATATTTTAATGAAATTTGTTATCCCTATCCGTCTGAGAAAAATTTTCTGTCTCTCATGTGTCATATTAAATATATTAATTATAAGAAATCTTTGTTACTATATCAGTTTGGTTTTTCGTCTTAGACAGTCTTTGATAACTCAAACGAATGGAGAATAATATATTTAGAGGTGGTAACATCTTTATAATGTTATGCACCGATTATAGGAAATTATGTATGTATACGAATGATGAACACTATATTTAAGTTCTTTACATCATGGTCCGCTGTATTTACTTGTATTGTATTTTGTATTATGCTCCGGTGGCCTAAATTACTGAATAAAGTTGTTATTATTATTATTATTATTATTATTATTATTATTATTATTATTATTTCTTTAAATTACAAAGTGAAAATTTACGAGACACTTACAGTAATGTGAATTAGATCCTAAATAGTCGTAGATGTTTTGTTTCACGTCCAAAGTATAGAATGTTCCGAATGAATTCCAATAGTTTTGAATGTCCTCTTGTTGCGGAATGACACAATCCAGAATGTGTTTGAATGAGTTCTCAATAATCCAGTGTTTGAGTCCAAAAGTCAATGATCACTTTGATTATTTTAAACTTAGACCTATTTTCAAGATATATACTTTGTTTGAATTAGATACCAAAATACACAAGTTACATCCATTAAGTTCACTTTTATAACAACCTGGCCTTCTAATGCTCTTTATCTCACTAAAAGGTCCCCTACTCATGTTTGTCAATACCCAGTTATCTGGATCTTGGCACAAGGTCCCCTATTCATGCTTGACGATACATGGTGACCTGGCTCTTGCTACAAGGTCCCCTATTCATGCTTGACGATACATGGTGACCTGGCTCTTGCTACAAGGTCCCCTATTCATGCTTGACAATACTCGGTAATCTGGATCTTGCTACAAGGTCCCCAATTCATGCTTGACAATACTCGGTAATCTGGATCTGGCTAAAATGTGTTTATCAATACTTGGTGATCTGGATATAGCTTAATGGTGCCCTATTCACACTTGTTAATACTTGGCGATATTGAACTAAGTTAATGGTCCCCTATTCATACTTGTTAATACTTGGTGATATGAATTTAGTCAAAAGGTTCCCTAGTAATGTTTGTCAATAATTATTAATCTGGATCTCATTGGAAGGTCCCCCAATATTCTTACTACGCTTATAATTTGTAACCAAAGTACACGTGCGAAACGCTTTAGGAATTTTTTTTTTTTAAATCACTAAAATATTTCTAGCATATGTAGAGACTAGATGTCTCCTTAAATGAACGATGAACGGAATTATTTATTGAACTTCTCTATGAATATTATTATGTATATTTGATTTGTATTGTTTGCCGGCTTTTCTCAGTGATTGTATGTTGTGTATATCTGCATTTTGTCATTGAGTTGATGGTTAATCTGACCAGTGACATTTATTTTGTAAACAACATAATACATAGCTAATATTTCTCAAAAAATATAGATTAAATCAGGGGTCGGCAACCTATTTTACACAGAGTGCCACTTTTTCCGGATTAATTATAAAATGAACGAGCACGTGCCACCAGTAAGAGAGTAACACTGTGAAAATCGAGATTTTTGGCTGCCCTTCGCGTGCCACACAATACCTCTTGACGTGCCACCTTGTGGCATACGTGCCGTATGTTGCCGATCCCTCAATTAAATATTCAGATCATTATTAATAGAGGTAAACATGTTTATTCTATCTAAATGTATGATATCAGTTTTTCACTTGGAAATTCTTAAACCTCTTGACAACTTTGAATGTTTTAAAGAGGAGACTGACCTACATCCTGGCTCAATTGTTATATCTTAACTTTATATAGTAATGTTATTTACTGGAAAAATTATTAATTCCTACCTTTACATCATAAGTGAAAACAGTCTTACTTTTGTGTTCAGTTTCTAATTTGGATGGATTTTTTTCTTTAAATTATTCACTGGAATTACAAAGTGCTCATTAATATTTCTTGGACTAAATCATTAATTTCAAATTATAGTGAATTCAGTCTAGGACATTTGGATTGTATTATTGTGATACATCAAACGACTGTTAACACATCAATATATTCTAGACCATTGACACATCAGCACTATTGAGACTACAGGCACATCAACATATTCAATATTAGAATTTATTTGGAATACCACTGGAATTCAATTGGAACTTTATACATTTGGACATATGATATAACTTTGGGGACTATTTGGGATTTAATTCACAATACTGTAATTTCTTTTTAAATTTTCACTTTGTATTCTTGGGAATAAATTATTTGTTGTATTTGTTGAATTATTATTATTATTATTATTATTATTATTATTATTATTATTATTATTATTGTTGTTGTTGTTGTTGTTGTTGTTGTTGTTGTTGTTGTTGTTGTTGTTGTTGCTGCTGCTGCTGTTGTTGTTGTTTACAGCGCAATACACAATATTTATTTCTGCTTGTGTAAAGGGCGATGTTCACCGTATGAAAGCGACTAATTACCAACCCAATAAAACCGTAAGCAATTCCTTGACACGACAGCACAGAACGTCAGATTGGAAGGAAGAACACGCCAAGGCTTTCAAACACTCTTCCACTCGTGTTGATCACAAGTAGTTTACTTACTTTGAAATTCACATTCTGAGAGGATTTCAGAATGACGTAATCATTCCTCCATGTCAGACGAACATTGCAACCATTCAAGACTTGCAAAGCATGTTTGGGGGTGCCAAAACTACCAGTAAGTGCTTGCTTGTTGATGGAACAACACCAGAGACATCTTTATATTTAGACACTTGTCCTGCTTGAATCAACATATTGCAAGATTGAGATAAAGGGTTCTTTGTTAAATATTTTAAAGTTAAATAATATTGTTATAGCTTTATTACACTTTATCTGAATTCGTAATTTCTTTTGTTCATCAAAAAGTCGCATGATATAGCTTACACGGTAAGCTAAAATCTACGCCTCCTTCGTTTGAAGCAATTGTATATTGTTTTAATCTCCAGACAGAGTTAGAAACATGGGGGCAGAAAACTTATAAACCTCTGAACGCCAAAACAATCGTAAACAAAATTCCACGTTACATTGAAAAGAAAACATTGTAAAGAGATATTTATGTCAAACAGAGAAATTTTGAGGAATAGAAAACAAATATGTCTGGCATTTTATCGACTTTCACAAAGCTGTCCCCATTCCAGTCAGATGAGGTATTAGTTAAACACGAGTTGCCACGAATAACAACAAATAATGTAAATACCATGGATTCCTTTAAAGAGGAAAAAACGTAAGGGCTAGAGTTAGACAGCACAAGAGGAGTTGCTGTATCATAGTAATTTCATACGCAGAAGTCTGTAAGATACATACCTTGAAAAAAGTAACAAGACTGTTTTAGGAAATGATTTGATTTTTTCTGCTTTCAGAAGAAGTTTCGCATCAAGGCCGACGAGGGTATGTGTATATATCGTTATGACTGCTCTTCATGGTTATATATTATGTATACGTATATCATCTATATTGTGTGATTGACTTTAGTCAGTAATCGAGTTAACGGCCTACCTGACTAGAGACATTTATTTTGTAAACATGAAACTGCATAGCTAATATTTCTCTATGATCGTTGTTACGTGAGTTTGAATTCACGACATTGGTGGTGTTCCCCTTGGAAATTCATGCTGTACCACTGCTTTACATGTTCTTTGCAAAATGTTTAATAAGCAACTGACCTTGTTTACAACTTGGAATATTCTGGAATGAATTTGATTGGATAATGACCCTCATCCTGGTTCTTAAAATGTGTCTTAGGTTTTTATATTAAGGTTGATTATATTATATTTTCGATCAAAAATTTCTTTTCTTTTGTCAATTTTTATAAAGCATTAAAACCTTAAGGTTAAAATATTATTAAATCTTATTTCTAGTATGATCTATCTGAGTAAATACAGCAAGTATATAATTTATACCTCTTACAATATCTGACTGCACACTATTTCTCATCTCACGACCAAAAAAGGTTGGCGGAATTTTGGAAAATTCTGTACTACGAGACATTTAGAAACGACATTTCAAGTATACATTTCCATTTTGCATCTGACTGTCTTAGTTTGTTTTTTATTTATTTTTATTTTTTTTGGAGGGGGGTCTTTCATCAGTATCATTATTGATTCGTTATTTATTTGATCTCATCTAAGAGGCAAGGCATAACAATGGATACATAGACAAGCGTTCAGGCAAGCACGGATTAACCGGATATTAAAATTATTTTATCACATTATCAGGAGACAGACAGACAGACAGAGACTATTCGGCAAAATTAACACTTCAAATCGCCTACGTATTTGCCATTTGCTTTTCATGTTGGGACCTCGAGTGGCCGAGTGGTCTAAAGCGGTCACCGTTACGGATCGCTGCCGTCTCACCTCTGTCTGCGTGGGTTCGAGTCTCGGGTTCGGCCAATGTGGGTATGTGAGAAAGCTTGCCAGTAGCTTCTCGTGGGTCAGTGGTTCTTTCTGGGGTTTTCCCGGATTCTTCCTCCGCTATTTATACTGGCCGCCATGTATAGCCTATCTTGTGCTTAAAGATGGCGTTAAACCCTACAACAACAACAACTTTTCATGTTTGCTTCTTATTTCTACATAGTGCGAAGCGTATGCTACAACGAGAATTTAAAAGGGGCGCTGTCTTTACAGTGCCAAAACCTTCACATAGAGGAAAAACGCAGAAGCTGGTTGACAACGGTGGACAGGAGGGGAAAGGACAAGGACTGGAATTTGCTTATACTGTCGCCCGGGCAAATTCCTCGTGCTGATGAAATGAGTCGATTGGAGAAAAAGGTGATATACGGTATGATACCTGCCGCCTTTCGGTTTAGTTTTGTTTTTCGAAAGATAATTTCAATGCTCTCAAGTTTCTTTTTCAGGTAAGTGGATTAGTGTATCCATGCAAGGTATGTGTTTGTTATACGGTGCGTGTGTTCTATGTGTGGAACAATGTATGTATATGTGTATGTTATTGGGATATATGTGTGCTTCCTTGATATTGCATTTTGGATAAACAAATAGTTCCGATTTCGTATGAGTTAAATTAGAAATGCTTGAAAATAATTAAGTTCTTTTGTCAGACTGCGTGAAACGTATTATATTTATTGGGTAAGGGTTATGGGAACGGTATCAACTCTTATTTCCTACCTTGTAGTTTATTTTAAGATCAGAATATATTTTACTGATCTTTCGTTTCTATGTTTTTGTAGCTCGTTGCGCGGTGTTCATTTATGTCTGCGACAAGAGTGGAAAGTTGAACAATAAAGACATAGAGAGAACAACAAACGTTCTGTCATTAGAAGAACAGTTAAACTCAGCAGTCAAAGTGCACGAAGACACCTGCTCTGAATCTTTAGTCAGCTGCGCAAAGGAGCAATTCATGTATTTCGAACTTCATGCAATAGATGGCATCGATACCTTGCCGGACTGTAAAGCGAATCATCGAGCGTTGGAAAAAATGAAATAGATTTTCGTAGTTCCTAAACAACCAGTTCAAAACGAACATATGGGAAATTACGTAGACACTGTAGTAAAAACATCTCCGGTGGTTCCGATCAGTATTGTTGAGCCTCAGGACTAAAACTTACTGAAACAAATTTTCACAATAACTTGACTCAAATATGTTGAATATTTTGGACGAAATATTTGGTTTGCATGTTGAAATAAAGAAACTGGAACAATAGTAAATCTTGTATTTTAATTCTAGTTTGAGTTTATTATCGTCTCTAACCTATTTTAAATCAGTGGATGACTTTTGCGTTAATACTTTACAGAAATTAATTTAGATTTAGCTTCTTAACAACTGCCAGTGTAAGAAATATTACGATTAAATACAGGGATTTTGTTTGCAGCAATTATTGACTTTGAAAGAGAGGAACAATTACCAGTTTAAACTTCTGCGTCTTCCTTTTTTGTATTATTATTATTATTGTTGTTGTTAATGAGAAATATATGGCATGAGTTAATCATATGTGACAAAAATATAGGGCAAAAATAAATAAAAATTCCATTTCACAAAGCAAATTTTGCGGTCATATTTTCAGAAAGCAGTTAATTATTTGCATTGGTAACTATCGTCACGTTATTCGAATGGTGTTCTGTTAAGTACTTAGTCGAGTGAAACTGAAGTCTTTAAACAACAGTTTGATCTATAAGACTCAAAGAATAAAATGGCTGTAGCCATGAAAGGAAAATTGTCCTTGCGAAAACGAAGCATAGATAGGGACAGTGGCTCCAATAAGGTAGTTTCAGCATAAAATTTACATTTGGTGGAAATCAACTCTCATTATTAAATACAAGCTCTTAAATGAAATTTAGGACTGTCAATTAAGGGCCATAACTCCAATAAATTATAACACAAAAGACCACTAATAAAACTATTTTGAGGACCCACCATTTTAAAGCCACAAATTATGTTTGGTTAAAATCAAACTGTTCCCAATAAAGTTATTTTACGAAAACCCAATTGTTGACGGACACAAGTCTTTAAACGGAAAGCTTATAATGTAAGCTATACATGTATATCTGTATGAGTGTGTGTGTGTGTGTTTACGTGTTTACTTCATCATTAATAAAACTGCAAAAGATGAAAACTAGTGCGCTTTGTATTGACAGAAAATATGATACAAATGGAAACAAAAACATGACATATTTTAGTATTATTATGTTTATTCTGCCTTACATGATATATAATGGAATTAATAATTTCTTACGTTAAATTGACTACGTATAAAAATATTCAGTTTTAAATCCCGCATTGCTCTGTTATCAAAATGTGTGTCATACAGTGCAGAAATAAAAATGTTTAGACTTGGAAATTATGTGCTTCGATTGAAAGTAGGTATAAATTCAAAATAGTCAAAGATATGTGCAAAAATCTTGCGGGAATTTCTTCTCTGTTTACTGCTACACACACACACACACACACACACACACACACACACACACACACACACACACGCACACACACACTCTCTCTCTCTCTCTCTCTCTCTCTCTCTCTCTCTCTCTCTCTCTCTCTCTCTCTCTCTCTCTCTCTCTCTCTCTCTCTCTCTCTAGTGTGCGTATGTTCTTTCAAATGTTTGGCTCCATGTTTCAGGAATTTGCTTATGAATGAAATCTTTTCAAACAGAGTCCCAGTCTAGAAATCCCTTGGTACACTCGCACCGTCTAGAAAACGACAAGGGTGATCAAGGAGTATTATTACAACTGGCTTGCAGTCGAAAGAAGAGTGATATGATAGAACATTAAAATTGAAACGATTAACTAATTGTGCAATGTTCCTAAAAACTACCTACACAATGTCCCATGCTTTTTTCCTCCACTGACGTTTAAATATCTTGTGACGATTTAAAAAAATTAAATATTACCGTGCCTTAACGATTACAAGAACAGCTTCATAAACATTACTGTAACTGCGTAGAAACCTATTTAAGCAAGTTGACGCTTTTTTTTTTTTTTTGCTAGATATTTATATTTAACCATAGATTATAACTTTTCTTATTTGTTTTATCTCATGCATTACGTATACAGGCTGGATATTATCGGGAAAGGTACAAAAATAATTTTGATTATTTTGTATATGGTTGCACGAGGAAGAGACTAAACAAAATAATAACAAAACAAGTTTCAAAACTACCCCATGTCTAAGTAGTAAAACATAACATCAATGACTATCTACCGAAGGGTTATACAATGCTGGATGACGTCATTATATTTATAAAACATTTTCCCGTATTCTCAGCTTTCGTTTTTTTTTTTTTCTTTTTCTACCACTTCCGTTACCAGTGGTATTCGAATGAAGTCATCATGTGCAACATTTTTCAGCAGAGAAAAAGGCAACATATTCCATGCCAGTTAGTAAAATAATAAACTGTGAGTTGATTTTGTTTCGGTATGAAATAGGGAATAATGAAATATTGTGGTTGATTTAAACCTTTGGAGTTGCGCTCCACAATGTTAAATATATGAGATCTAAGGCTTACATTCATCTGTTCTAGTCTATACATCTTGATTTGCCAGCACGTGATGCAACATCAGATTTTGGTTTTACCTGTTCTCACTTTCATGTGCGTTATGCAAGAGAAAACAGTGTCCAAAAAAACAAGATTTTTTTTTTGTGTGCAAAAATGTCATCTCAGATCTTTACATAGACTATTCTTCGTTGAACTAAATCTGGCTAGTGATCAAAGGCAAGTAATGACCAATTATGCATCGGTTACATTTATAAATATGGTATACTATTTTCTGTTCTCTGCATGCTCTTCCTTCCGTATGTGAACTACAAGATTTCCTCCCTCTAAATTATATCCAAAATATAGCATATCTGAATCCTAGCTCCAAGTTTTATTAATTATTTAATTGCCCTTGACATGGCATGAGTTGTAATGGCTGCTGACCAGCTGATAGAATACATAGGATATTTTAACCAGTTTGTCTTCTGATTCTCGTGCGTGTCCGTATCCAACACATTGATACCTATGGTCAGCGTTTAAGTTCGGTTTTCAGCCTTGACAAATCTGTACCGTTCTCTGCGAACGGTGAATATTGCATACTTTCTTTTCTGCCAGTTAGGAAGTTTTGTAAGACTCCACGTCTTCTTGTCCATTGATACTTACTGTCCATGAGGAACTCGTTATTGACAGATGATATATGATCAGGTTTTCATTTGATGTAGTTCCAATCCATCCTATGCCTACTTCATAGATAAACCGACTTTTATCCAGTAGCCTTCAGAAAACCGTGTCCATAGTTTGTAAATGTTTGTAATGCCATGAATTCCATAATTCTATTTTCATCATAAATTGCTATAACTTGGGTAAGTCTGAAGAATGAAAAAGACGAAAGAACGCATAGGCTTTTAGAACATGGGTTAAACGCAACTAGTGAACGATAACTTATCGATTTTGCAGACGAACTATTAGGATTTATGACGCAAAGTTGGTAAATTTAGCTTTGGAAATTAGCATGTCGAAATCGTACATAAGGGAAGATTTCTTCATCATCTATTAACAGTTTCTTTTCATAATTAAAGAATTTATTTTCTTATTTATCTTAGAAAGATATACTAAATAACTAATTTACAGGCAATTAGACAAAGCTTCCGAATTTATTTGGGATAAAATGTAATCATTTCTAATGTGAGCAACTCTAAAATAATTTGATAATGGATAACATGTATTCGTAGTCTGGTTCTACTTATTAGTTTTGCAAAGTTCTGGTACAACACACTGATGCCATCATATTATTAGTACCCCTATTCACGCGTCATTTGGAAAAAGGGACATCAATAATAATAATAATAATAATAATAATAATAATAATAATAATAATAATAATAATAATAATAATAAAAATAATAAAAATAATAATAATAATAATAATAATAATAATAATAATAATAATAATAATTACAACAACATCAACAATAGCAACGTCACAATTGTGTATTTAAACAAGCTGAACTTCAATATATTAGAGCAGCTTTTTTATTATTATGGTCTTAAAATAACTAATAGAAAAGAGTGAGAAACAACACGCTTTATAAAATTCAACAAATAATTTATTCCCTTGAATACATAGTGAAAATGCCAAAAAGTAACTTACGGTATTGAGAATTAAATCCCAAATAATCATAGAATTACAGACACAAGTCCTAATAATTAAAGTTCTGAATAAACCTTATTGTAAATCCAAATTACATTCAACGCTGAAGGTGGTATGTGCCTGCGGTGGCCCATATAATGCTTATGTGTCAACAGTCTTTTGTTGGATCGCGATAATACAATCCAAGAATATGTCCTTATTTGAAATTTCAGTATAAATTCAGGTCTTTTATTTCCAAGAATGTTATTTTTGACAGCGCTTGCTATTTCCAGAGAAAAATCACTTGAATTAAATCATTTGAATAAATAAATTCCAGCCCAAAAGAATTACTGGTCAAAACATAATACAACTGATTCTGCCAAGACCTTAAAGCACGAATAACTGATTTTCAGAAAATCATCAGTTATATGACAGACTAAGATGCAAAACAAAACCCAGGATGAGGATCAAAAGTTCGTTGTTGTAGAAGGATTAGAAAGTTTGTTACCATAAAGCGCGTGACGGAAATTACATAGTCCAAGTATAACTGTATAAAAAAATACAATGTCTTTCACTCAGCTTAAGATAATGATCCCACTCAAATAAAAAAAAAAGTTGTTTACAAAATTTGTCACTGATTTTGGACAAGGTCAGCGGTCAGCAACTAGATACATTATTGGTTACCCACAACATATGATGCATTTAAAAAATTTTAAAAAACAAAACAAAAAAACCCACAATGCACATTAAATATACAAAACCTTATACAAACTCGTTATCTTATATTAAAGATTGCACTTTATACTGTACTACGAAACAAATATCAATACACGTCATAGTTAATAAGTAATCGTGTAAAAACATTTTCCCATATGCATCCTGCAAATACATTCAATATTAAATCTTGAAGTTACTTACTAAGTTAAATTGTCCTCGTGTGCGACCAACTGGCCATCCACGAGTAAAAATCTTAAAAGAATTTTGACCCAGCTATAATCCAGTTCGATAACATAATTAAAGAGTAGTTGCAGAATTATCATTCGTGCTACGCGCGTCCATCAGCCACTTCCGGTGAGCATAGTTACTCTCAAATTTTAATTTCGACCTAAAGTTTATACATCAGTAGTATATGGGGGCGAAATGGCACCAAGTAGACTCTAATGTTAAAAACAGGTCCCGGCACTATAACCCCAAAATGTATAGCCCCACGTAGACCGTAATGTTACAAACAGGTCCCGGTACTATAGCCCCAAAATTTATAGCCCCACGTAGACCTCTATGTTAAAAAAGGGTCCCGACACTATAGCCCCAAAATTTATAGCCTCACTTAGACTTCTATGTTAAATTTGATCGTTTTTACCGTAGCCTCAAGATTTAAAGCCTCACGTAGGCTTCTGTGGTAAAAGAGGTGGTTTGTACTTTGGGACAATGGGAATTTAACATGGGAATGTCAACTGGAGGTCAATGGAAATTGAACATGGGTAACGTCATGGGGTTTATAGGGTCAAAACAATTTATAAGGTGAAATGAATTTATAGGACAAATGGTTGATAGGGACAAACATAGACATACATCAACAAATACACATCCAAACACACAGAAAATGTACCTTCTCTCAATATACACCTATTCTGCTGGTTGTATGCAGATGATAGTCTTTTGTAGTTGATAAATAATAATAATAATAAAATCGTAATAATCTTAATAATAAAAAAACAGCAACCCCACCCCCATAGAAAAAACAGCAACCCCACCCCCAAAATAAAACAAAAAGAAGAATAAAACCCCCCCCAAAAAAAACAACAAACAAGTAAAGTATATTTCATTCTACTCAAAGTATTGATCTTTCTGCTAATGCATAAGAGTATACTTTAGTATTTATATCAACGCATGCAATTGTAAAAAAAAAATTCTGCAATGTTTTAGACAGAGAATTTAAATCTTGTAATGCAGCTGCAGGTAGGATGTTGATTGGTTTAAATGCATTTGAAAAGTTATAAATATCATGATCTGTCAGACAGAGTGTGAGAGTCAGGATGGAATCTAAAGGATACTGGGGTGGGGTTAGGTGGGTGGCTTATGTACCAAATAACGTTCTCAAGTACGCCAACAGTAACAAGCGTCAACTAGAAATTTTCAGTCTTAATGAAAACTATATTGTATATAGAAATGATACTGAAATAGTGAACACAACATCTTTTTTTGTCCTGTCAGGAATTTAGATTAGCTGAAATCAAAATTTGGTTGCTTATATGCAGGTTATAAGAAACTTAAATATTACAAAATAGTATCAAGGAATAAAATATTGATTAGAAGTCAGACAGGAAAATTAGGACAAAATTCGTTTCACCAGGATACTGTCGTAGTAGAAATAGTCTATACTCGCTTATAAGACGAATCCATCTGCAATCTGCACAGACCAAGATCTGTCGTCGTATAATGCCCCGGCATGTTTGGGTCTGTGCAGTTTGTTAGGAGTAACCAGCAGAACAAACAGCATAAACCCTGATCTGCAGGCACATTATACTACGACAGATCAGAATCTTTGCTATTTGCAGCTTGACTAGTCTTATAAGCGAGTACTACCGGTAGTATTGACTATCACTTTTGTTATCATGTCCATCGGATGGTCAAGTGTCTAACTGGCTAAACTTGTTGCTGATTGCCATTTGAATAAGTTCTGTTAATAATTAAGATTTTTACCTTCTGTAATGAATTTGATTTGTATGGACATATTTGTACGATAATAATATTATTATCGACAGTCAGATTAGCTGAGCCTGTCACGACTCGAGAGATAACGACTCACTGAGACAGTATGTCTTACAAGAGATGATTAAACTTAATATATTGGTTCAAATCATGAAGATATATCTCTACTGGGGTTTATTGTGTAAAATACACACAATGTTAGAAGGAAATATGGCATCTGGGGAGGGATCTTCTTGCGACCCCTGTAGGCTATAGTCATTAGCGGATATTGATAAGGGTTAATAAAATGACGTATTATACTATTACGAACATATTACGAACATTGAGTCAACCTAGGGCACGCGTGCCAAGGGAAGCACGCCTGAAACTTTGGAAAGGCGCGGCTGAGTTGTAGTTTTGCATTGTATGTAATAAAAATGATAATTATTTACATAAAAAAAACTATAAATGCTGCTGTGAAATTTCCCATTCACTCCACATATTTATATTCAATAGTGTATTGGTTTAACATAAATGGACGAATATGACTTGGTACGCAGCGCCCTACAATTGAGCTCACTTTGCACAGCAGTTCTAAAGGGTTGCTGATGCCTGGTTTAGATCTGTTAAAGAATGATGGAGTATCCAATTGGATATTTTTTCAGCAGATTCCGATGAAACTCCGTATATAAGCCACTTGTGATGACGATCATAAAATAGTTTCATTAGGAGCGAAATCTGCGTATATTAAAAAGCCTCTTTTTCATCTGACTGGCCAAACTTTTCACCATTTTAGGGGCATATGTCACTGTCAACATCTTCTCGTAAACAATTGCACAGAATGCAATAGGTTAGGTTAAAGATTATTCCGAATGAATAAATGAGTTATTCCGAATGAATGAATGAATTATTCCGAATGAATGAACACAGTGCAGATTGAATATATACGGAAGAAAGGACACAAGATGAAACTGGACCTTGGTGCATCGAACGAAATTGAAAACGGAGATCTTCAGTTCAACTTACCCTATGCGGAAGAAATGCGGAAAAACAATAACGATCAAGATCGTACTGTTATCACGGTGTCTAGTTTGTCTACCTTGTAGATAATAAGCAATTTGAACCAACGCGTGAATACAGGTGTCAAATTTTGCTCATTCATAACTGATAGTACTTAATATTTATAATTGCTCACACTATATTGAAGAGGGAAAAGTAATGATAGAATGACAACGGACTCGTTTTGTGTCAATTACGGAGATCCGCTGATATCCGGCCTAAACTGATGAGCACCGAAAGTGGGAAGCACTTGCCAGCAAGTTCATGTATAGCAGAAACGCATTTAAGTCCCGAAAACATTCGCACTGCTTATTTAGAAGCAAGCGTTTTTTGGTGTGTCTTAGCGTGATGGTGAAATGTTCAAAACGAAGAATGAAAGAATGAGTCTATTTTAAACAACATGAAAAGCTTGAGTATATATAAAAATCTTGAACTGTGAACCACATCATATAACGCACCCGCTTGGCTTCAGATGACACGCTTGGCTTTAAAGGATACGGTCTTATTTCAGAATGTTGGAACGACTCGAGAGAGGAATATAACTAATTATGATGTTTTAGGAGTTAAATTTTGATTTACCTTAAGAAAAATTAATTCATTTCTTAAATTGCTCACTCGTCGCAACCAAGCTGATATTCAAGAACAAAATATGTAAACAATTTCCCACGACAAGCAGACAAAGTTCTTGACTCCTAAAATAAAAGAAATGAGGTATGCAATAATGATGAACCGGGACGTAATTGATACTCAATAGTTAAGAAATACAATTAAGCCAATTACAGCAGAACAATAAAGCGAATTTACCAATGAAAGGTGATTCAATGTCATACACCTATTTTTTTAACAGTAGCTGTACACTGTTTTTCTTTAAGAGACCACTATCATCTTCCTTATTTATTTATTTATTTATTTATTTATTTATTTATGTCTTGTTTATTTACTTAGTTATTAGATTATTTATTTAATTACTCTGTGTCCCATATGGTTTGATAAATCAGGTCAAGATAACATTCCCAGTTAAAAGCAGACAGAAAATATCAGAGTTCATGGAGACCTGTCAATATCAGATGGAACTCAGAAGTTATATAATCCAAATGTATAACCTACTTCCCCACTGACCAACGGTTTACTAATGTGATCATATAATACGTGTAGAAAGTATATTTTCTATATACTGTACTATTATTATACATATGAGTCAAATAAGTTATTATTATTTGCCACGTTCTGTTTCTATCCATATCGATTTGAAGTGTTGTATCATCGATACCTACCACAATGGAAACTCCTAGAATGTGATCAGATTGCTTACGGTAACGTTCTTAACTTAAACTGTGATTCTTCCCCGACTGCATGCAGTTTCCGAAAATCTCTTTTGTAAGATGGTACAGGCGCTCATTAGAACGTAAAGGCTTCGCTCATTTTCATTTTTTTTCGAAGGAAACCAGGTTCCAGTCCATGTGAAACTAGCATTGTCTAGATGGAGATTCAAAATAACACGTCTGAAGACACCAAAATGAATTCCCCGAAATATAAATGTTGTTAAAAAACCTAACAGAAGTAATTATGATCTGCCGAATCTAATTATGATTGTTTTTATTTTATCAAATTTTATATCTTTATGTTGGCTGTGTATCGGATCGACCATTTGCAGGTTAATATTAACAGGCTGATTGTACACAATCGAGCCACAGTCAAGTTTCGTTCTTACTAATGAAATGTGCAACCAGAGCAGGATCTTCAGATCTGCTCTCCAATCTGCGTTTGCCACGACTCGTATTAAATCAAGGGCCTTTTCACATTTGTCCTTGGGGTTTCTAATATCTGGAAGAAAAGCTAGTTTAAAGCCAAAATTAAGCCTTAAATATTTTGTCTCCCCCGCAACCGACATAGTATGTCCGTGGATACAGAATGTTGGGTCATCATGAATATAACATAATCAGCAGAAGTGAACACAAACAGTTTTAGATTTATAAATTTAATTTAAACCCGTTTCCATCTGCCCATTTCTGAATTTTGTTTATGCTCATCTGTAGTTGATGTCCAATAGTATACATACTCTTGGATCCATAGCAAATCAAAAAGACATCAACATATCGCGGATTACAGCATTTCACAATGCTGTTAGTTTTGATCTTGAATCGGGTAACTGACATTATGATGCCATGAGGGTTCTGTCTACATTAACTGTGAAGTTCCTATCTTTCGTAAAATTGGAGATACAATTAGTAGGCGGATCCTTGGAGCTATGGTGAATTGGTTATTCATTATGATGTACTTCCGTGTGGCGTTATAAGGTTTCTGTAAGTCAAACAGACGGCAACTATATGTTCTTTCTTTAGGAAAGCTTCTCTAATAGGTTCTTCAAATCTGAACAGATGGTCTATTGTGCTTCCCTGGCATCCGAATCCACATCTAACATCTAATAATTGTTCATTAGATTCGAGATACTAGAATAAACTATCATTTATCATCTGGTCCATGGATTTGCAACTCCAGATTGTTAATAATATGGGACGATAGTTTGTATCTTTTCAGGTTTGGGTACTGGTATCATTGTTGCATCTCGTCAAGACTGCGAAGTGTCGCCAGATCCCCGAATGTTTTTGAAAATATTAGCAGTTTGTTTAAAGTAGTGTCAAGTAAGTACTTCAGAAGCTGATAGTGGGTTTCATCTGGCTTCAGCTGAAGTGTAATGGACACGATCAATAGAGTCTTATAATTCTAAAAGACTCAAAGGTTTGCTGTAATCTTCCGCTTTAGCAGACAGAATGTTTTAGGAACTTTTTCTTTCAGGTTTTTGACACAGCACTTTTTCAGAATAATTCTCTTGTGACGAGTTTTTTTTTTTTTTTGGAATATGTCGGTCATTGTATTTGAGATTTCTGGTAAGTTTGTGATAATTTCATCAGATTTCTTCAAATATTTCATACAGCTGCGTTTATTTTTGCAATTGACTTTTTAGTACCATAATAAGTGTTGATTTAATGTAGCAGCGAGAGTTCAACCTATAGATATAGGATCCCCATGTTTTCCTCTTGCTCTTTCTAATGGTACGGTGAGCTTTAGTTCGGTATATTTGGTATTCATTCAGATTTTGAATTGTTGCTTAGGAATTGAAATGTTGAAGGGCCTTTTCTGTCGCCTGAAGGCGTCTTTGCATGCATCGTCAGACCACTGGTTTGTTGACAGATTTAGGATTCGCCAATATTTCTGATATTGCTTGTCGATTAGCAGATCGGGGTATCATTGCAAATAGAAATATTAGATCAACTGTTAGATTTGACTCGCAGATGGTTTGCAACGCTTCCTAATATACTTTGGTCAATGTCAATCCCTGCCCGAGGCCTTGATGTCTAAAAATATTACTTTATAAATATATTGAAAACTAGTCGCTACCAAGTAAGTAGTCACCAGCTACCCACAAGAAGTCAAGTAAAAGTAATGGATTGCAGACAGTCCCATCAAAGGACGAGTATGATCCTGTGTCGCGATTCAGGTAGACATACGACTTATTACAAAAAAGGCAACTATTGTATTTTGAAACAGTCTTCTAAAGTCTTCCCTCTGTAGTCGATGTCTTTACAGCTGAAAATTTCATGGTGGACGTTAAATCCGCCAAGTTGGACAAAAGGCGTCTCAACTATTCTTTAAGATGGTTAAGATCAGATTGATTGATTGATTGACTGATTGATTGAAAATGCAACGAATAAAGCTTCTCCAGCGATCTTATCGGAATTCTTGAAAAAATGTTGTTTGTGATGGAGTTTCTAAGATTATTTTTGTCCTTCTTGCTTTAAAAAAAAATCTCCCGAAGACAGACACTCTTGGATCATGTTCTATAAGTAGAAGACCAATTTCATAAATATTTGCCTTGAATCCTCTTCAATTCTGGTGTATTTTTATATCAGACATATTTATGAATGTTGTGGAAGTACGGGATTTATGGGATGATTCAATGGCTGCGATAGAACAGGGAACTATCCAGTGTCAGTACTCGCGAGATTCCAAAACTTATTAAAAAAATTTAATAGGATCATGGGATCGTTTTGGAACTAGTGCTGCTTCTTTAACTCTTTCATTCCTCAGTTTTAAGCAGGTATTTCCACTGGTGACAGCGGTTTGCTGTTGTATTGGTGGATTGGGT
>JAECUM010019898.1:0-19216 GCA_016617855.1 Megalonaias nervosa
TTTGAGATCGTGGCTTAAGATTGAAGAAAACTTTGACCTGTGTTCGAATGGATCGTATTCGAGAATTCTATTTAGGATTATCGAGACAGGTTTTCATGCGAAATAGAAAACCTAGATCAGGGAATTTGGAGTATTTGATAGCCCTTGAAATGGCTTTTTATTTCCCCTGAGGACTATCGTGCAGGATATCTGGAGGCGGCTCGTATTCTCTTCCGAGACGCTGTTTCAAGGGGCACAGATGCACAATGTCAGCCTATATCCATTGGCTGAGAGATTGCGGGTATGAAATGGAAGGTTTACTTAGTGCATGATGTTCGATTAATTCCATGCCTATCATAGCTACTTGAGTTACTGGACACTCCAAAACCATTTCACCCTTCTTCTTTTAGTTGGCGGTAGCTTTCTTAACCTGCGCTCTGGTTGTTTTGTTTCGTTCATCTGGTAGTATAGCTCTTTTATTATTCACTAAAACATCGAAGTCTTCTAAAATGGTAGTACCATCTACTGGGTCCGTCCATAAGTCCTCGAGATAACTGTAATGCCCTGATGTACCGACATCACAGAAGTGTCACTATATTTTGAAACCAAATGTCCTGTAAATGAATTTAAGGTAAATCCAAAAGAGCTATTAATGAAATGTCCTTGAATGTTTCACAGTAAATCCATACAGCTAATATCCAAATCTCCTTGAATGAATGTTATATCAATATTTCTTCCAAGACCAGTGACAATATCAATAATAAGTGATTCCACATATATAGTAAACTAATATACAATAGCTAGAATGGAATACAAATATTTTGAATGAATCATATGGTATTTCGAAATTTTGATTACAGTAGAGAAAATAAGCTGTTCCAGTTTTAGTCAGTCAGGAACTAAGTCCGTCTGACCTTTGTATCAGTACCAATGTTCTTGCTGGATCATGAGATGTTCACTTGAACTGTTACAATTAACCGACCTTGGAATTTTATGAATGAAATCGTATTAGGCACAATGCATAACTACTCTCTGAAACTAAATTACACTTGCTAAAATCATTACTATGAAAAATATAAATACTATATATATATATATATATATATATATATATATATATATATATATATATATATATATATACGTACGTACGTACATACATACATACATACAGCTTACATATTCCTTGTTTTCCCGACAATAATTTGCTGAGCTTGAAAAAATGACATGAGTATATGCAAGGATTTACTACACCAGAGCTAACATTTGTTGTCAGGAAAAGATATATATATATATATAGCACATATATATATATATATATATATATATATATATATATATATATATATATATATATATATATATATATATATTGAAATCAACGGAAATGAAACATTGTTTTGCTCGCCTTTAAGAGTCCGTTCATATGCTTATGTACAGCAGCACCTCATCTCATCTCAGCCATTCTTTCTTCCTGTGCGCTAGGCAACAGTTTAGAGTAGACTTCACAGTACCTACTATCTTGGGAGATGACTGACTTCTACTTACATGTACATTATTTGTATATTCTTGGTTAAGGTTTTGCATTTAGCTCAAGTTTAATTGGCACCTTGGATACATATTATTGTACCTGGAATCATAAACCTTGATTTGAGTACTGAACCTTCATTATAAAATTTGGTTACTGTGCCCGATAGTTTCCGTTGCAGTAGCTTTGGTTAAATTTTGTTTAACGCAAACACTCTTCATGCAAAAATCATCATACTAGATGAGTGTGTGGCTCTATAATTTAAGGGGTTTTGGAATTTATCTCATTTATGACCACAGTTAATTTTATTCTATATAAATAATTTTAGAACTAAAATAATAAATCTTGGAGAGTTCAGCATCTTGATCAGGACTGCACCTTCATTAGCAAAATTGGTCATTGTGACCAATATTTCACACTGTAATTAGTTTGTTTAACTGTTCATGCAATAAAAGTTACACATGAAGATTGTATAAATTTCTTAGATACACAACCGTATCTTTAAATGGACAATGTGGCCTACATTTCCCATACTCCTACACAGAACAATACATCGAATATGTTACTTTTCACTAAGTTCAATTTTGATGTTCATTCAAAGGCTCTGTCCATGCTTGAATCACAAAATTGATGACGATATGCATCTCTGTTTGGTGGGTCGGTGGTTCTCTCCGGGGTTTTCCCGGGTTCTTCCTCCATCATTTATACTGGCCGCCATGTATAGCCTATCTTGTGCTGAAAAAATGGTATTAAACCCTGCAACAACAACATCTCTGTTTGTACCATACCCTTACCAGAAAAGAAGCTCATCGTGATCTGTATCTTTTACTGACTTCGATTACATTTCTGTGTTTAGCTCACGACCACACGAGACGTTTATGCTATATGTATACTACCCTACTTAGAATAATGAAACTTAATGAGCGGATTTATCGTGTGTGTGTGTGTGTGTGTGTGTGTGTGTGTGTGTGTGATATGAGTCAAATACGATCAAAGTTCTATAACATAAGAAGCCATCATAGTGTAATACAATGAGGGACTAGAGATTAAACGCTGGGACGGAAACAAGAGAGAGAGAGAGAGAGAGAGAGAGAGAGAGAGGACATGGGTCTTCTTAACACTATGCGTTCAATGAGTATATCGTGAAAAGTGAACGATGACAATTTAAATGAAAAGACCTTTGATATATTTCACTCACTATATAAAGGCGTGGCAATATACTGGACTGTGAACTATGGAGTCATGGGTAGATATCGGGACAATACTGACAAAATAACGCTGATTTGAAGTTCATAAATGTAAAGAGAAAAGAACTGTTAAGCAAAACTTGGTTAGCCTAGGTACCGACATTTCTTTGAGAAGGCCAATTTAGTTCCGATGTGTTAGTTCGGATGTGTTTTCAGCTTGATAATGAATGTTTACAGTGGTTGCTGAAGACCACTAAAAGCTTTGTAAAGGCAAGCTGAGTAATCATTGATTATCTTCTGTTTATTATGTTTTCTCTCCTCGAGGCAGTCACCATGCACAGTAATATCCATTACTTTAACATTGTAATAAACGTCCAAATTGAAATTAATATCGGACTTAGATTCGTTCGCTGAAACTTTAGCCGTATCTGCATCTCTTATAGATCAAAGGATTTTAATTAAATGATTACGGGATAAAATATCCTTAGTTTAGCGAAATATTTGAAGAGGAAAACCATTCCCAAAGAAGTATCTAAATGTGTTTTTTTTATAGTTTAGGAGAGGTAATTGAAATTTAAGAACTTATATGTACTACTCATCTCCCCCAAAGATTTACATGTTGAAGACATATTTAGTAACGCCGGAAACTCCATTAAGATTCCTGCTGCAATTAAGTGCGTTGTAAAGGTAATATAGCTTCAACTATTAGTCTGGTAAGAGATCTGAATCCTTAAAAACCATCGAAGAAGCCTGCATGACATTAATAGTGTAAAGTGGTATGTTGCTTAATATTGTCAGCCTCTAGGCGCAGGCTTACGTTCAAGTAAAATTTGGGACAAGTATCCTCTAAACAGCGGCTGGTTTTACACTAGCGAGACAAGACAACTGCCTAGGGCGTCAAAAATCAGGGGACGGCTGGTTTTACATTAGCGAGACAAGACGGCTGCCTAGGGCGTCAAAAATCAGGGGACGGCGGATTTCAAAGTATAAAAATCTTGTTTTATTAAGAATTTTGTTTTTCTTTAAACAAAATAAACTCTATATTAAATTTTGCCATTATTTACAATAGTAAAGGTCTTTAAAGTTTTTTGGGGGGGAAGCTACTGGTGGTCCGGGGAAGCAGTTATGACCAGTGGCTAGAGGCGGCAAAATCATAAATTCGTCGCTAACTATGAACGGTTGTTATATGTGTATTATGGTACGTTGATGTCATTTGGTCTGTTGAGATGCATGCAAGCACGCTCTGATAATGACTTGTCTGTCTTACACGGTCTCTTGACGTGTATACAAACACGATCTCTGACAATGACTTGTCTGTCTTACACGGTCTCTTGACGTGTATAAAAACACGATCTCAGAGGTTCGGATGTTGGCTTTACACGAACACGAGGTGTATACAAAAGTGCCCTTTATGTTAAAATATTGTTGTTATATGATTTGTTGAGGTGTATACAAAACGTGCCCTTTATGTTAAGATATTGTTGTTATATGATTTGTTAAGGTGTATACAAACGTGCCCTTTATGTTAAGATATTGTTGTTATATGATTTGTTGAGGTGTATACAAATGTGCCTTCTTTTGTAAGATATTGTTTTGATATGATTTGTTGAGGTGTATACAAAATACGCTGTCTGTGGTTAACATGTTCGTGTTATCTGTTATAGATATTAAGAGAAACCAAACGGAAAGCACCGATCTACAATGGGCGGCCACATGCCTTTGTACATGCCACAAACTAGTATGGAACAGTTGTTTCAATAAAGTGTATTTCCCGTCATATGCAAAAAGATAATCGAAGCCTTCGCATGTAATCTCCAAGTTACTATTGTGCCAAATAAAAACATTGTACAAACTCAAATCGTATATGATCTGACTCTCCATTATATGTCTTTTCCGACACCTGACATCTCGACAGTTGCTGACAAAGTTAAACATGGGGCTTTGGACTTACAGTACCTATAGTGTTTGAAAGCGATCGCAATAAAACGTGCCAACACTTTATATAGCATAAACCTGATGTTTGTCCTATATCACTTTTCGAATCAGAGAATGAGAAGAAGACAAAGTGCAAACTATTTATAAATGATTCTTTAGCGTTGCGAAGAACGATCACTGTCGTTTATCTCTGCTGTCTAGACTGCAGTGCGAGTAGCCAATATATTTAGAGTGTAAATCCTGGTTTCATGCTTAACTCTAATCGCTCTGTGTTGTTTAGTGCATATTGAAGTTCAGCTCCAACAAACTACTTTCGGAGGATCTAAGAATATTCTGAGCCAGTCTAAATTGTAATCAAATCAATAACAAAATAACCAAAGAAATACCGTCAGTCTTTATTTTGTCCCCACGAAATAAGTAAATAAAAATATAAATGAATAAATAAACTAATAGAAACAAACGTAAATGAACAATTGAAATACTAAAGTAAAATGTTTGAAGCAACACCCTTCAAGCTGAGAGATATGGCGAAATGGTTTAACAAGATCTTTTTGCCTATTTCGGTCTCGGTTGAGCACACACTTTCTAAACTGAATTGGAAGATCCAGCCAGTCATTATCAATAATTACAAACGGACATAATTGAAACGGCAGGATTGATTCTAGGCACTTTATTTAGACACAATATTTAGGAGAACAAAGAATAATTTAATGTCTCTGTGTAATTACAGTTCTCGAAAAGTGTCATGGAAAAGCAATTATATCGATAATGATCGCACTAGGTTATATAACGCTGAGACCTTATTTAGTCCTTTCATAGCAATAATTCCTTGGTTTATTACTATAGTGTTGGTATTTGAATTTGTTATCTGCATTACTGACAGAGTTGGTTTAAGATTAAAATTATACATGAATTAAAGCATGATAATATGACAGATATTTCATGGCGATCATTGCTTATCTATCTATCTATCTATCCGTATATATATATATATATATATATATATATATATATATATATATATATATATATATATATATATATATATATATATATATATATATATGTGTGTGTGTGTGTGTGTGTGTGTGTGTGTTAGGTCAGCCAGCCAATGAATATATTTTGAAACTGATATATCGTGCTACTTAGTTTCCTAGTTTAGAATAAATGAAAGAACTAAAATACAACTGCTGTTAAAGACAGAAGAAAAGAAACGTGCAACAAAATCCCAAAAGTGCTCATACAAGCATAAATAATTAACTAGGCATTTGTTGACCTTTGTTATTACGTATCAGAAAGGGATAAACAGAGCCATAGATTCAAATGTAAGTATATGAATGGTAAAAATAAATACCGATAAGTCTGAAAGTTGTTTACAGGCGACATTATAATCAAGGTGCTGGAACAGGTGAGTAGATGAGAAAAATGCTAGCTCATAAAATTAATAAAATGTTGAGTGATACAAAACAGTATTTATAGGTTACTGCATTTGTATAGGAAAATATGAACGAGTTTGTTTCTGAATAATACTGCACGACCTTGGGGAGTGGTGTATTAGTCCGAAAAGAATTAGTTTATAATTTCAAATACAAATGCAGTAACCCTTTTAATTATATACTAATTTTGTTTTCCTACCAAAGGCTTAATAGTAAATGAATACACTAAAAGAAACAAAGTAAATGAATTGATGTTGTATTTCAAAATAAATACACAGCCGTAGATTCTTCAATACACAGTACCAATATTAATGGGCACATAGCACCGCCTACCTACCTTTGAACTTCATCGCGCGCTCGATATTAGTTTTAAAATAAATCTCCTTTAGTCTACTTAAAATTTACATGTTGAATCATATTTTGAAAAATGGACACGGAGAAATCGTTCCCAGTTGGTCTGGAATTGCTGTTTGTTTTTTCTGTTGATCCAACTCAATTCTGCTTTCTTTTCTGCTTATGATGGACTGGATTTATAGTTTCAATTCAGTGGAGTAAGGAGAATGTGATTTCAGTTGGAGATATAGTCGAAATTACAGTACAATTTTAGTGTGTATCAGTTTTCCATGACATTGTTCATGTCATTCAGATTTGCAGAACAAAGGAAATACATTTTGAGCCAATTCAAGATGTACAAATATAAGTGTATGTATTACCATTCTTATAACCAGCACAAGAAGACATATGTTTATGCCCTGTCACTTTGATGCTCGCTGTTGGAAGGACCCCAGCTGTGACCTTTATACATTATATCAAAATAAATAAACGGGCAAAACTGCAAAGCAGCTGCTGGTTGACAGTCCATTTAGCCAGCGGAAATAATATTTTTTCGTTGTCTTGGTTTATTGGCTCTAAGGCTTTTATTTTCCTACCAAAACCTTCAGCTGCATTTTCTTTCCTCGAACTGAGTGTTTTGGCTGACTTGTAAAATGTTACGTTCTGATAGATACGTGACAGCCCTTGGACTCAGTATATTTTCTGTGCTATTTTTATTCACCCTAGAGAGCACTGGTCATAGTTGGAACAATTCTATTTGCGAAACGTTATGAATATTTCTCCTAAATAACTGTTTCAATTAACAGAATGGTATTTTCAATTACGGCGTCCCTCATGTTTGTCGTTGACATTGCTAATATCACGTTCATTCGTTTGCTTGTTCGAAAGTTACAGATGTGACTAAATGAACTCGTCCACATCGTTAACGTTATCATCTCTACTGTCGAACGGACGAAAGAGCTGCTTTAGTCCATCCAGAAACAAATTTAATAAACCAAAAGCTAAAGCCAGTTCTAAACGAGCGTCCATTGTTTGTTTACAAAATAGTTCCTAATACACTATACTATTTTCGACATACGTGTCGTGTAGCATAAAGCCGAATAATATGTAAAAGTATTACACAATTCTGACAATGCAAAGTTAACGGAAGAAAAACGTAGGCATATAATTTTTCTGCCAGATATCAATAGACTAACAGATCATTTTAGTTCTTCAATTTAAAAAGCTGAACGTATTTTACATAAGATATTTTTAAAGTTCAAGACACTGCAAAGACGCAAAATGAAAAATTAATTATAGGTGAACAGGGCAATGATTATGATAATGCCTATATGATAAGAATTCAACAATATATTTAAGATTTAGTATTATTTTACCAAACTATCAACGAAAAAGAAAAGTTGAGCACGAACAACAGCAGATTGAAAGTTTGCAGTGGTTAAAGTGCACGTAGGAGTAATCATACTTATAACTGTACTATTTGTAGTTTTGTGATGCCTTTCTTTTAAAGTTTCTTTACCCCTCGCCTTATAGTAGCATTTCTCTAATTTTTGAGAATTGTGAGGTTGTTTTATATTTTCTATAAAGTTCTTCTCTGTCTTTGATAAGTGTCTAACTACTTATATTGTCAGAATTTTCTAAACGTTCTCATAATTTAGCTTTATTTGCCACATATGTTTCTCTGCTGATTTATTGTTAAGACCGCTATCCGTTCGTCTCACAGTTCAACAGCTGATTTCATTACTGTTAAAATCTATAAATACTCAGCATTAACATCTCTCTCTCTCTCTCTCTCTCTCTCTCTCTCTCTCTCTCTCTCTCTCTCTCTCTCTCCTTGCAAAGTAATTAAGAAATTTGTTGCCCTGTGATTAAAGAAATATAAGCCAGAGCTAAACATGAAGTACGCTGATGGTACATATATCAAAGTGACTGGAACAACTTAAACTGACAAGGACTTTAAAAAAGATGGACGTAAAGAGAATCAAAGAAACAAAAAAAAATGTTTCTGACTGGAAGCTAATCTAAAATATTAAGTCTTTGCTTGATATTGTCAACACAGTATACATTAGACTGGTGAGTAAATGTTACGGATTAATGAGTTAGACACATTACTGGTACAATCAAACGATGACTACATGATATCAAATGCATTAAGCTATTTTAATGATTTTTCGCATGTACTATGGTGTTAAATTTGTTTGAAATATCGGTTTGCATAATTGTATTGACACATATCTATATTAAGAAAAACAAATTTAAAATAACATCCAGATAAATAAATTTATTTTTATGGGTTTTTCTCAATTGCAGCAGGAATAAGTGTTACTATCACAGATGTTGAAGCAATTTGTTTTACATAATTACAACACTAAAAGAAAAAAAAAACACTTAGTTTCCGAAAAAGTAAAAGTCATCAGTTTAATCTTTAACAAATATGATTTAGAATCTCCTCAATGTTAATACTCGCATTTTCAATTTTAATTTGTACTGGTGCTCTTTTATTCCATTTTTGATGGAATTGTGTCATCTTTTGACCTGTCTTCACTCCCTTTCACGTATAGAAAGTGATTACATTGCATCTGTTATTCTTGATAAGTTAAGTCAAAAGATGCAATTTATGGCATCTTATGATAGGTTTATCTTCACTAACGCCTTCGAGCTAGTAAATTTAATCCGTATATTGTAAAACTCTATAGATACTTTTCAGGATGAATCTTATTCATAGATTGATGCGGCGTCTGTAAAATGCCACGTTTTCAAATGAATTATTATGTGGTTTTGTCATGGTGATCTCTGTTCTCTTCTACATTCATTGTAGTGTGTTTATTGTCTTTGCGCCAATTGGTAAAGTGATTCTTTGTCTATCTTTTCTTACTCTCTCTCTCTCTCCATCTCTTAGTGTGCTCCCTTCAACAATGCTGTCGGCCATGTTAAACTCAGCAACAGTTATGCAACTGTTATCTTGCAACACAAAGTCGTCCCTACTCAAGTTATGCCACTGTTATCTTGCAACACAAAGTCAAGTCACTACTCAAGCTATACTACTATTATGTTGCAACGTGAATTCAAATCAATAAAAGGACTACTTAATGGATGACTATGGGCACCGTCTAGTTATTTTGGAAGCACTCTTAAAATCATTATGTTATGTGTACTTTTAAGGAGCAAATTAATGAAAGATAGCCATGCGAAAAGCTAACAAGAAACAAAGACTACTTAACAAATAACCACACAAAAGAATAACGATCAGCGTAGAGTTAAACTTGGAAAATAATTTGGAAATCAATGTTCACATGATTAACAACTAAGATATAAGGAAGAGATATCAACGTTATCGGAATGATATGTTGGAATTCAAGCTAAAACAAGTCCAAATTAAACGCATTATCCTTCGGTTAATGGAATGAGTCATTTAAGTGTTGCTTTAAAGTAAACTAATTGTGTCTGTCTTAAAAGGAATGCTATAGAAACCAGTTAAATAAACTATAGTGTCGAAACGCTAAGCCAGAAATGGTGGGACGTTTCACCATAATTATCGCAGTAATAAATGAGTTTCTTCGTAAAATGGGTTTGAAGGAAATCCTAAAACATATTATTCCAGTTTCATTAAGCTTGTTAGCACTTGACTATCGTCTAGCACTGGGACCATTCGCTGCTAAAATACTGCAATAAGTAAAGGGCAACAACTAATGTCCAAACTATCAAGGTAAATCAATGTGTGTTAGTGGAATTTACGGTAAAATTGCGTTCAAAATCGAATACAAACCCCCCAAAAAATTTTAATTTAAAGAAGAACTTACAAAATGACATATAAAGATCAAAGACAGACGAATGTAAATACCTTGTTCTAAACCGTAATTTTATTTACCTATGTTGTACATATAAATACCTGAAACTATACCAATTATTCCATCTGATCGTGATATTACATACAGTAATTTAATCTGATGATTCGAATACTTTTACGTGGCATAAAAGAATGTAAATAAAAAGATATAACATCTCAGACATGTTAGAAAGAAATAGCAAGGATTATGTAAATTTTTTACATTGGAAAGAGATTATTATTGCAACTGCTGCAGACGAATAATTATAGTGGAGGCCAGTGCATGACTTGTAGCAATGACAATATAGTTTAGTGGAGTTCGTCCCACAATATTAAAAGGTATATTTGACGCTTTAAGAGACAAAATGGTTTGGCAAACGGTATTAAAACATAACACAACTCCTGCTATTGCTTTCATTAAATTAAACAATATGATATATTGAGAAACGCAAACAACTGACAATGATATTAATCATGATGAATTCAAATAGTAGTCGATGAGTATAGCTTATACAAGGAAATGAAAACTTCAGTATAAAGTTACAACAACCGCTAATAAAAATAAGTAAGGGATTTTAGAGGAGAGATAAACGTTAAGAAAAAGAAAATTGTAGAGAAATTTATGGCAAGGTTTATACCAGATCTTTCGAAGTAAAGAAATCAGTGGGGTACAATGACCCTGAAAACTCTCTAAACATTAGGTTATGAATTTTATGTGTTTGAATATACGTTTCTTATACGGCAACATACGTTACAGAACAAATTAAACATGAATAGGAAATCCACTTCACAATCCATATGATAATAAAAATGGCTACGTGTATTGTTCATTGTAAAGAATAGATTGTGTTGATATTTTTACAATATTGAAAATGACCTAACACAATATGTTCTAATACACTTTAGATAACAAAGAAACAAAACTGTATTAATTCCTTATGGTGTCTATAAGATAGATATTGTTATGAAGAGCGAACAGAAAGGAATGACAGGACATAATGAAAATGACAAAAGCATTTATATCGAGTGTCAAAACATAACTTTAAAATACTTATTAGTCCAGTAATAAGCAAACTTGTTCGTCTTTAATAGTCACAGATTAAGACATGTACCTTACTGATCCAACATTATTCTAATGGATTCTGTTTAGGTTTACTTAGGCCTCTGAACCAAAATTGAGTAGAAACCCATTGATATAGGAAAAATATCTCCAGTCTTTAGAAAGTAGCGTCTGTACCCAACAGAAGCAGAAACTCCATTAACAACACAGCTATACATTCTGCAATGTGTCGGAATAATGTGAGTACTTACTAGCTTTAGCATTAAGTAGCCTTTCTAAGATTGTTGTTCTTAAGAACCTCATGCCACAGTACTTTCAAGTGTCACGTACTGTGATCAAACACAATTTGTTTTAAACCTATTATAGACTGAGTATAAATATTCTTATTTTTTATTGTGTTGGACCTTATCCTTAAAAAACATATTGAACTGGAATACGACATAATGTATCCTTTAATAATTCGGGTTCCTTTTAATTCATTCGAGGAACACCAAATATATTACTTTATCGTCGCTGACTGTATCCTAATACTGATTATTATTTTTCAGATATTCGTATATACTGTCGCAGTCGATTTAAATGCATAATGAATATGTATATGTCGTTAATAGTTTCATTTTATTGCCGAATCAATATTTCAGTTTATTGTTGCTGCAGAAATAATGCATTAGCCACACGCAGTTCTTAACACACATATATTTGTGAATAATATAATCAGTTTTGTTCTGACAAAATCCATATCTCCTATTATTCTTTTTGAAGTTGCTCTTCTATTTTCTGAACTTCATTTGTTCATCAGTGCATAATTTTATCTATCTGCTTTATCGACAATTTTCCATTTGTTCGCCATTCATAATGTAATTCGCGAGCTAAGAAGTTTTATCTCTCGCTCTAGCAAAGATGTAGTTAATTCAGTGAAGGACTTTAGTTATGGTTCTTGATCAAACAATATAACTCTTTGCAATTTTTTTTCCTTTCAGACCTAACGGAACGTATCGCTTTAAATTACGGTGTTATGCTACATCTATATTTTATTTTGTAAAGTACGTAAAAGTTTATGTATTGATGGTGTTGCTGCCTTACCATCACCTATTAATGTCTTCTATGAAGTTGATAAGCCTGTTTCTTGTGAAATTAGTGTTTCTGGTACAAACGGATATTCTTTGAAGTTGTCATCTAATGCACTGACATTTTTATTTCTACTTTTAAGACATTACCTGTTCTAGTTTCATCTTTCCAATCCATTATACGTTCTTCTATAATTTTGTATTTGCTTTTCATTTAACCACTTAAAGTTTTTAGGTGGTATACATTGCTCATTTCCCAGCCATATAAATTATCATAATTAGATACAAAATGAATGACTTTGACTTTTTTCTATCATGATCTCCATGTCAGCATCTTCATCACAGTAGTACTTAAGAATTTCTTTAGCATTTATATTTGGTATGACATTGGTACCTTCTCTAAGTCATGACTTTATCATCTGGAGTATACTATGGCATGTAAGTATTCTAATTATATTTTCATTGGTGTTAAACTAAATCCAGGTACACTGTAATCCTTTACTGAATCTACCTTGTAGTGTTGTAAACATATTCTCCTGAATTCTTCACATATGTCATTCAACTGCAAGGTATGTTTCTGTACATAAAGGCATGTAATTATATCTCCTAATGTGTTCAATTTAACATAACGTAAGCCATGTTGAGCATAAGGATTTAATTTGGTCTAAGACTGTAGCATAAGGTTTTAATTTGGTCGAATTGTATTGTCTAGCTTTCTCTTGACTGTAGCATAAGGTTTTAATTTGGTCGAATTGTATTGTCTAGCTTTCTCTTCGATTCCTGAAACAGTTTCGTGGAACCTTAAATTTTCAATATGCTGACTTCAATGATGTCGAAAGGAAAATGTGTACATGAAAGGTTAGTTAGGAGATACTTACATGCGACTAGTGTCGTTACCTAGGAAATCCACTGTGATTTTCCGAACTATCATCCTAGGTAGGTTAAGTCTGATTGGACCAGTTTCTTTTCAGCTGCATCCAATCAGACATTGGAGCGGTAGTTACTGTTTCAGCTAGCTTGCAATGTACTAAAGTTAATCTGGAATAAACTGGGTATGGCTAATGAAGTTAACTGCACTAGGGCAGGATAGGCAACACAATGTTATGGAGGCTGGAAACATATCCTTTGTGTTTTACTAGAAATGTGTATACTAACTTCAGATAATCTCACTAAGTATCCACTGATTCAGTTTTTATTTTACCTTATATTATATATAGCTATTTCATGGTTTCATGTGAAAACGGGTGTGAGAAATATGCCCGTTGGTTTGATATCCAGATGGTTCTTCGATATTATTGAACAAATAAACTTTTCATCTCGTCCCTTTTAGCCGAATATTTACCATCAAGACATATATTTACATTTTAATTTTTTAAGTTTATTTTTATTTGGGAGGGGTATAATCTAACATGTATATTTATACGCTGCCACTGTATAATGTCAAATTTTCAATTTGTCTTTCAAGCAACGTTATAAATTGTTATTGATAACTATATAGTAAGATGCAATACGCAGTGTCAAAGAGATTGTCTTCCGTAGTATTAATCAATTACTCGATTAACGATCAAGTGTTAAATACAAATTAATCCTTCTTCCGAATATGTAACGCTCTTACTGCCAGGTTTCAATATCTATCTCTTTTCACTTTCATCCTTATGGAGCACTAATTGAACTTCCATATGCAAACCCTTTTTATTATTTTTTCTCTTATTTCAATTATCAGAACGTTATGTGAATCGGTTATAGAGACAAAAGTAGATCCCAGTCTATATGGTCCGCATGCAGTGATGATCGTTTTGGCATCGATTGGAACGTCCGACAGGAATTTCATGTCATTCATGGCGCCTTAACCATTATATCTCAGTTGAATGCTTTTTGATACGTTAACAACCCAACTCGGTTTTTAGATAAGACATACACGCTTTGAATACTTCTTAGGACTATTTGCAACATATATACAAGTCAGGGGAAAAAACATGAATTAAAAGATTCAGTGATAGCTTTGTTCTGGAACTTAGTGGGGAAAAAGCATACCAGAGATAAACAAAGGATTATTATATATCTCTTTCTATAATTAGAGGAAAACCATGAAACATGATAGAAATTAGTGTAACACAAGACAGTAATCTGAATGAATGTTTAACAACATTGATAGAATGTAGAATTATATAACCAGAAATAGACGTATAATACAATAATTTTGTTTGATTATATTGTGTGAAAGTCTCCTCTGTGTATGAGATGCAAACATGTATGTTTTATACTAAGTGAGTCTCCTTTGCATGATTTATAAAATGCTCCGCTTAGCCTTTTTATTTCCGGATATGCAAGATTGTAATTGTTTATGGTAATCTAGTTCATTTTAACACTATTCCATATAAATTGTGCTTTCTTTTATTTTTTGACTGATTTCTTTATGTTCTTTTATTGGAACTGACTATATTCAGAGGACGGGGCCCACACAACACCACCAACAAACTCTAAACTTGATCATCACCTTTCCTTCGATACTCCTATTGCTGTGTCTTTTAATAAGAGTCCTTTTCTCCATATATGTGTCTTTTTGACCATCGTGGATTATAATGCCAAGGCTTTTTCTGACTAAATTCCTTGTGGAACGTTTTCGAATGCAAATTAGCAAATCAAACCGCGCAGTTTCTTTTTATTTTTCTATTCCTTTCTCAGTTAATTACCAAGGATTGAAGCTTTACAAGCTTTTTCTAAAATGGAATTGACATTGATCATGACCAATATCCAATTTTAAGAAAGCAAATGATATAATAGGCTTCTAATAGAACACTATTAATCAAACCTCAATATACGCAATGCTAAAAGAGTACGTAATTTTTTTTTTCTTTAGATGTTCTGCTAGTTTGAGATTCCGTGATTGTTGGGCGTATGTACTAAATGTACTCATACGTACCCTTCGCTTTCTGGCTTTCTGTTAGTTTCTGTTGATTACCACTTTTTGACAGGCGTTATAATGCTTTAGTAATTTCTCATCACGTCTTCTAGCATTAACATGGTGCGATATTATACTATATGCAGGCAATAATATATCGACCTTTTATAAGGTTTCACCTGTACGTCGATCATGCTGACTGTCACAGTACATGATGAAATTGATTGAATTTTAATTACAATTTTCCTGGGGTTTTTTCGAAGTCACCTAAAAGGTGCGGTCAAATTACAGTTGGTGCTTACAATTTGCAGAAGTATGCTTTTTAATTGCAATGTGTAATGCCGGTTTGACAAAAAAGAGACAAGCAATTTGTCCCTCAATTCATCCAGTAATAAGCCCGTCTTGCAAATCTAGCTATAAGCCATACAAACAAGTGCCATGTTAATAATGTAAAGCAGACGATGATTATTGTGATGTATATGTGCCCCTATTATTGTACTTCCTGTCGATAATAATCCTGAACTATTAATAACAGTTTTATCTGCCAGTAACATCAATTACTGAGTTTAGTTTATTCTATTGTTATCCTCTGAAATACCACGAACATGGTCGATCTGACTAGTCGATTTAGAGAGAGGGCCCTTCAAATGTGTCAAATCAGCTTTAACGCTTATTTACAGATGTTTATGTGCGAAAAAATCCGATGTTGTTGTTTGTTTGCTTTTTTGTTACAGACTAAAAATATCAACTATGTTGATCCTCATTTTAATATGTGAATTTCAATGTAACTTAAACTTGAATGAGACCAGGTCAGTTTACATCTACAAAAACAAACTAACACCCTTTTCTAAACTTTAACAGTACTTTTACTTTTTGCACTTGATAAGGTCTATATTACAGGCAGAAATTTAATCAATGCAAAGCAACAGTTTGCTAAACAGGTGAAGTATAACAATGTGCTAATCCTTTCTGTGATCGATATTTCTTTACCGGGTATACAATTAATTATCAAAAAAACATGTACAACTGTGTCATTTTCTTCATCAGAAAATGTTGCATATGGCCAGTAAAAGCGTCCCTACCCTTCTTAGAAACTACTGTCAAGGCTGTTCACGACTAACAAAAATGAATTTTATTTGCAAACAGGATTATATTTCATGTCTCAAAGGTTTATACAAAATCCACTTTTCCTTGGCACCAAGGGGATTATTCATACGTGTCAGTGATATTTTTTTCAGTGCATAGTATTCCGTTTTATTGTGTACAGCACGAATGTCTGTGGACAAAATGGTATGGATTTTCTTTAAATATACATTATTTTTTCACAAACTTATTGCTAAGTGTTCCATGATACTTAATTGTAGGAAACGGGACATCATTAGTACCAAAGCTTTAACCATTTCTTCACAATATGACTACCATATCTTGCCTAGTTCACACGTACTAAACTACATTACCAATAGCACTTAAAAGATCCTCAGTCAGTCTTAGTGGCCTAGTTTTGGTTGAATAGACCATTGATCGGCACTGCCTCCAGTACAACCTTTCTTAGGCCAATATGTATGGTATTAGACATATGACAAAGCCAATCCCAAAACGCTGATTTAACAACATTATGATATTGATTGTCCGTGATGTAATCCGATCGAGTAATTAAATGTAACCTGAACACACCTGTTCACCTTGATTGTGTGTGTTACATGAAGGTTTACAAGCAATATGCAACTCACCCCTTGTTTATTGAACTTCAGATGAACATGTCCTCCGTTAGATGATAAGGAAGGGGGGCATTTTTGTCATAAAAGCAGTTCGTGTAAACAAGAACCCATCGAAACAAATGTCACAAAGATTATTATATTGTATTTGAAAAATAAGCACATATCTTGCATTATTGCACACCACATACAATGTTGTTAGTAACTGCATGGAGAGAGAGAGAGAGAGAGAGAGAGAGAGAGAGAGAGAGCACTTTTCGATGTACTCTTAAGTAAGCATGGAAAGTGGAGAGAGAGCACTTTTCGATGTACTCTTAAGTAAGCATGGAAGGTGTCGAAACAAGCAATAACAACTCTGACGGTTCTTCAACTAGAACTAGAGTTACATGAAAGAGTCCTCCTCCTCCTCATCATCATCATCAGACCCAGCAGGGGTAGTAGCTGGGATAAGACAAAGTTTCGAGGTTGCTTTCGTTGTAGGGTCTAGCAAATCGGACGGTTCATCTAATAATGACTTTGAAACTGAGTTAGTTTATAAGTTTTTTTTATCAATGTCCTTGTTTGCATGTAAAACACTGAAGCTTCTTCCATCTTCAAATGCATAATCATTTTTCTTCTTAAAAACATTAATCAATCCGAAGTCCACGCATCTTGCATCTTACCTACTTTCCTTAATTATCTTGCTTTCTTTTGCAATTTTTGCCCGTGAATGGTTGTATTCGTGTGTGTTGGTCTGTGTGTGCATTTTTGTGTGTGTGAAAGTTTCATTCATGCAAGGTTTTCAAGAAAAATTTAGATATTTCATTTTAGACCTGGGTTTCATAATTTCCGAACACTTACGATAGTTTGCAAATTTAACCAGACTCGCCATATTCGATTCTTGAAAGGATCCAAATTGATGGCTTCTATTTATATGATTAATAATGATATCTACACCCAGATAACTGGTGAGTATCAACACACATACATGCGCACTTTGTGTTTCTTTTCTTCATCTTTCTTTTCGTTCTCTTCTTTTTCCAAGACTTTCACTTTTTCATTCCTTTGCTCAGATTTAGATGCACAATCTTGCTGTGGCTTAAGGACTCTGTATACTGTTATATTCTGCCTATATGAATTGTGTCCCCTGTCATCAATTGAACCCTTAAGAAGCTTAATTTTCCGACCTTTTTCACTTCAACCTCTCATCAAACTAATTACTTGTTATAGCCAATGTTAGACCAAAATTAGTCAGGACAAACTTCAGTAGCAAATGAATTTATATATTAAACGATTGTGCATCTGTACACTCATATATTAAACGATCATTGCATCGTGCATCTGTACACTCTAAACACAGTCGGGGAAGACGGGGAAGATCTTTTTTTACTCTTTTAGATCTGCCAAGTAAAGTCACAGACAAGCTGTGTGGAACTTTTATATCGTTTCTCTAATAAAGCTAGCCACATAGGTCTACACATCACACAGTCAGAGTTATTTCCATTTCCTCAAAAGTTTTAAACTTAGGTGAAAATGATATGAATACACCTCTTGTGTCATGGGGTTCTATTTAGGGAGACTAAAAGTTATCGGATAAAACAAGTTATACTGTGCAATCGTTGTTTCGTCTTGTACGATTTGCATGGAGAGCTACGCAATTCAGCAAATGGCCACAACTACTCGTGCTCATGGTGACACTGGTGACAGCAATATTATGGTATAACATTAGATATCCATGATATCAGAGTGTGTGTGTGTGTGTGTGTGTGTGTGTGTGTGTGTGTGTGTGTGTGATATCTCAGTGACAGAATTCCATGTAAAATATGCAAGAGTGATTGAGATCGACCTAAATGCAAACACAATTCAGGCGAAACGCAGCTCTAAAAATCCACCTCATCTAAATCCCTAACACCAAAATAAATTTAAACCGTAGATAAAGGTAGCCCATGGAACTGTATTAACGAAAAAGAGACTATCGTACTCACAATAATTCACGTAAAAAATATGTTTACGTTGATCACCAAACAATAAAATTCCAAGAGCTATTAAAACAATACATATTCATTTTCTTTAAAGTCTGTACTATCCTGGAGAACTCCATAGTTTGCATATATACTTGATCGTCTAAACTAGACGCTCAGTGAGAATGTGTAAAGAAAAAGAAAATACAATCCTAATTGAGAAAGATTAAATTATATTCATAATAGGTAATTGTGATGAGAAAAACAAAACAACAAAACAATAAATATACAAAGTATAGTTTCTGGCT
>JAECUM010019900.1:0-57118 GCA_016617855.1 Megalonaias nervosa
ACAACGTTAAAAAGGTATTTTTTGTTGTCGTTAAAGTGAGCAAGATTTGACACAACTAAATCTATCGCCCATATATCGTCAACGTCATTTGCGACAACTTTACGTCGCGGAAACTTTTTTTTAGGTTTGTGTAATTCAGTTGCAAGATCATCATCCAATTCTTTTCCGAGTCCGAGTTTATATTTTGCTCTAATAAATCCCTGCACCAACCTTCTATGAAAACGTTCTCTAATTTCTTTCGGTTTCATGTCGCGTAGTTCACCTAACATTATCGCATCACAGCCGTGCTTATCTTGTTCGTTATCACGGTAGCAGATATCGTGAAGCATTGCTGTTGCATCAAACTGATTGTAAGGCTCTTGTCCGGGCAGCGGATTATCATTTTCATGTAGTTGTTTATCTAGCGGATTATATAGTCGAGTGTATTTATTGGCCTGGTAATGTCCAACCTCCTTTTGGTTTTGGTAATTTGCCAATTAATTTACGTATATCTATACCTGTTCCAATTATTTCTCTGTTGTTGCATCTCTGACAGTACGTAACAATTTTATTTTGCTCCAGACAGAGATCTCTATCACAATTGCAGTCGCATATCATTATTTATTAATCATCTACTAAAGTAACCTTGTAGCACATTCCTGCTCCGGATAATTTCTTTAAAAACGTACTTTTTCTTTTTCCACAGATTACACAAATACTTTTTAGCATTATCCTGTTGGTCTTTGTTTTTTCAGTTGTTACATCTTTATTTTCTGTTTTAGTTTTGCATTTGAGACAATATGTTGACATATTCCTTAGTTTAGATAAAATTAATTGCAATCTCATCATTAACGTGAGAAGGTTGATTGTCAAACTGTAAAATAGTTTTAAAAAATTAAATTTAGGCTGGGATATTTGTTTTATAAGCATTGTTACGTGTAGACTCGTACAAAAGTAACAAAAGAAAAGAGTAAAGCCAACAAGCTTTGTAAATTTAACAAAAATGATTTATTTCCCTGGAAAACAACGAAAAATATGAAATAGGACTTACGGTTTGTGAATATAATCCAAATATTAATCCTAGAATTGAAAAATATAAGTCCTATCACTAAACAATTCTAACTGAATCCAGGTTCGAAGCTCGATGACGTTCCAATATGGAAGGCGATGACGTCGTTGTACTGACGGCAACAAATCCTCGATTGAATCACAGTTTATAATGTTTCCGTTTAGAATTGCCAGAATAAACTTCCACTGAATATCTTTCTCTCAGAACTTTTAAAAATGTGAAGCACTTGTGTAGTTTACTAGAGAATGAATTATTAAATTCCATGAAATAGACGATCTTCAGTACAAGCTGGCAACAAAAATAAAAACCTCTTGAGCCCTCAAGGTTTAAAATACGACTGAATAGATCTAGTAGAAATGGCTGTTTTAAGCCTCGATTTTAGATCACATGGTGGGTCACGTGACAGGCTACGTGATTTACTAATTTGAGCAGCGCAATAACAAAATGCCATTTATCACGCAGTCAAGAAAGAACTTAGCAGATCTTATTAAAAGATTCAATAAAAAAAGTTGTTTACAAATTAGAGCTATCACGCAAGCAGATCATGACCTTGGTAATAGCCAGTCGTAGTCACGGGATGTTTACAAGATCTGTGAACCAGGGTGAGCTAAAAATAATGCTGAAGTAACCGTTATAATCTAATCGGGTCAAGCCAATTTTCCGAAGAGAGACTCAAATGAAATGAAAATTATCATTACAATAAAATATAATGAAACAAAATTAAAATAAAAAGTATTTAAAACTAATACACAAATAATTAAATTACATATACGTAACAACATTATACAACAGTATCCACAAGCTGATGTTCCAACTGGCTGAATTTGATAAGATGAACAATTTATTATTTTATATTTTTGTTGATATAATTTTTTACTACGTGACTGGGAGGAATACCAAATTAGTCAGAATAGTTGTTATTGTAAACTGCTACCCAGTGTGTGTAAGATCCGTCTTTAAAATCTTGTTAATTTATCACACACCAACCACCAGCTGGTGTATTGTCACGTTCATCTTTGGAATAAACTCCGTAGAAATTTTTTATTTTTTTAGCTTATCAAGTATATCGAAGTTACTTAATGCGGGCGTGTTCCTGGTAATGTTAGTCCTCGACCTATTCCCAGCAGATTGGGCAACAGACTTCCCGCTACTCCCGCCAGTAATGGTCCTATAAATCCGCCTTTTTTTTGTTTTTCGTGATCGCGTCTTTTTTTTCTTTGTTGTCTTTCTTTTTGCCGTCTTTCGTTTTTGGCATTATATTGAAGTTTCAGACAAAATTTCCTTTATACCGTCTCCATGAACAGCCTTTTTTGTTGCCCCAAATACTGCGCCAGATGCTGCTGATAATCCTAATGTACAAGTACGGGCAAAATTTTAGGTATTAACGTTTTGGCTATTGTGGCTATTGCCGGACCAAAGAAACCGCCTCGCTTAGCCATCGCAGTTACTTGTGACGCGCTTAGATTTAAAACAAACGGTTCATCGCGATCGTATTTATTTATCTGTGTTTTAGTTAGCATTAATTTTGTTAAAATACCGCCCGTTGTCGATGAATTAATTTTTAGTGATACCGGCCTATGCTTAGCAATAGCTACCGCTAAGTTTTTAACTTGACCGTCAGTCAAATATATTTCTTTTTCAATGTATTTTGTCATATATCAAGAGAGTTATATTAAACTTGGACTGTCATTTTACCTCCAACAGAGTCAATTGTTATAAATCTGTCGCTGATCACCAGCGCATAAACGCACAACGCATCTGGAACCATACCTAATGTCAAGGTAATTTCAATATCAGCTGTCGAATCAACGCCTCGCTCGTTGCGTTTACTAACATCAAAATAAAATATCGGATAAAGTGTACGAAATTCCTCTACTGATATTAGAGATCCATCTCCAACGTCCTGATATTTCTGCACTGAGTCCATAAGATACATATACGGTCGAGTAAGATTTTTATTAGCGTCATCCGCGAAATTGCATTCTATCACTCGTTGCGGATATTGCTTGGAGTTTATCCTGGCGTATATTCTCCTAACATCAGCGGTATCAAATATTGCTTTATTTTGTTGCTGGTTACCTCGTCGCGCTTGTTGCTGAAATAGAACAAATAATTGTTGTGGTAGTTGTTCGCTTGACGTTGTTGTGACGCGCCATGTGTAGTCGGTAGTATTTGGAACTGCAGTCTGATATATTTTATGTTGCTGAAAATAAATTTTCTTTGTATATTTTTAAAGCATATCATTTAATTCTACTGCTTTTGTGAATGACATGTTATTCGTGGCATCCATAAAGCAAGTTTGTTTATAATAAATTGTACATCAACGCCGCCAGCTCGAAGTAAACAATCATTTTGTTCTGCCCGATCTAAAATAAGTGTGTGTTTAACTCCACGAAACACTTTATTATAATCGCGACAAAATCCAAATATTGTACTCAATGGCAGCATCATTGTAATTTGACGTGATCCTGCTGCAAGTGCCTTTCTCCTAGCATAACCATCATTGTAACGTATATTTTTTAGCTAATTGCGTTATTAATCAAATCTAGCATTGCAACACCATCCGCAGCTGCACCTGGTGGTGTTATACCAAGATTAGTACAAGCAGCAGTAAGTGAAATTCTTGTAGCGTCTGCGTTAGTGCCCGCATCTGGTGGGGCTATACCAAAATCGACAGCATTAGCAATAAGAAAATTTCTTACAATTACAACATCTGCAGCTGCATCAGCCCCATGCGCTAATGCTCCTCTTGAAATAAATTCACCTGGCCCAGCTTCACCAACTTCAGTGTCCTTAAACCACATAATGTTATTTGCAGTCGATCTAGAGTAATCGTCACTAAATGAAATAATACTTAGTATTGTACTTGCAGCTTGTAGGTGACTTGAAATATCTTCCACTGTTTGATTAGCTAGCTGATACCTGGCACTTTTAAATAAGCTCCAACCGTTGTTTATGAGAGCTATTTCTGCTCCAGCTGCAATTGCAGCAGGTGGATTAGCTACTGCCATAATCCGACCACGAACTTCCAACATTTCTTTATGAGGCAAAATAAATACATCCTCGTCGCGTGTATGAAATGTTCTAATGCCAGCCATATTAGGCTCATTGGAATTTTCGTCGAGATATTCAACATACTCAAATTCTTTTACTGTATCATCTACGTCATAGGTCTCCGCTAAGTCGAGGTAATTTTTAACAGACATTTTTTATTTATTAGATTATATAAAATTTGGCGCTGTTGCCTTAAATAGTAGTTTTGTATAATTTGCTCTCCTCTTGGCGATAAAAGTTCTTTTGTTGTCCTTATCATTGCACGTTTAGTTTCTTCCGTTGGTTCGATTTCTGATATAACTTAATTTATTTCTGGCCTGTTGTCTTTTATTTTATCAGCTACTTTTTGTTCCACCGCAGTTCCAGCGGCGGATGCAGCTCCGGTCGCAAAGGCTTTTGATGCGTCCAGTGCAATTGGCGCAACTTTATGCGCTATTCCAGGAGCACTTTCAATAATTTTAGTAAATATATTTCCTAAAAATCCTCCAACTATTTTTCTTGTGTAAACTTTTTTCTTTGTTTCACGTTATACAACGAGGTTGTACAAAATCACGCAATGCGCATGTGTAGGTAATAAGTAACAACTTCATTGTTAAGATCAAGTTGTCGTCCAGACTGATCCGTCAATTGCATATTTATTTCTGTTATTTGATCTTCAACATTTAGCGGATAATAAATAACCTGCCGTGGATTAATTTGCATAAATGAACCAGGCGTAATGTCCGGCGAAAAACTGTATATTGTTTGTCCTTTACTGCCTTTAGCTGAGTAAGATCTAGCTGCAATAGAGCAATTTATTAATATTGTGTTTACGATAGTTATATTTACTAGCAGATCACCATCATATGTTACAGTTTGTTCCGTATTTGATCCGTATCGTCGATGATAAAATCCGAGCAGTGATGCAATGCTTGCTGGCGATGAAAAATCGATCATCATATTATTCTTTAACGTTATTCTAGCGCGTAACGTGTTATAATTTGGTGCTAGCTCAAAGTTGTCAGCGTCTGCATTGTTTTTTGCAATAACCTCTTTAATTGTTCTATTTAGATCAATGATATTATAGGCGCCTTTTGAAATTGTAAATCCTATCCACGACGACAATTTCGGTTGAAATATAAATTCATCATTAACATTAGTTTTTACGTTAGCCATAGAATGCCACGCCGTGCAGGAAATTAGTCCAATTTCATATTTGTTCTCAGGATCCAGTTGTACTGGTGGAATATAATTCACTGGAAAATTTGCGCTATCTTTTGCAGCGGTGCTAGAGTCAAGTAATAATCTTGTTGACATCTTTATTTATTAAATTACATAATTATATCTCGGTGTAAAATTTCATATTCTTCCGATGCTAGTAATTCTTTCAGCCTTAGATGATCAAGTATATCAACTACTTCATTATCAATTTCAATACCAACATTTCCAGCTTCTTTCGATGATATCAACAGCATTAATCAGCCGATCATATCAGCTGTTGATGTAAATACTCTTACTCCAGTTCCAACTTTTTTAAGGCGAAAATAATCGTAATTTTCAAGCAAACTATAAAGGCTCATTCCTTCATCAGTTTTTTTTTTATAAGCTACTGATGCGTCCTTAATAACACCTGCAATAATTTTATTTCTGTAGGCGTCCTTATATTTATAAAGATCTTGAACTTTTTCAACTACTTTAATTTTGTTTTAAGCTCCATCACCGGCTTTTATAATATAATATAATCTAGTTTTTTAATTAGTGCATCGTATCTGCCTTCTTCCTAATTTTCAATATTGTCAACGTTAATTCTGTATTCTTTAAAAAGATTATTGTATCCCTGATCTGTTATTTTAACTTGCGCTCGCTGTAGAATAAGATTTGTTTCTCGCTCAATATCTCATACAACCGCCTGATGGTCAATATCCTCTGTCACAGTTGGCTTAAATGTTGTTTAACTTGCTATAACTGGATCTTGTTGACTCTCCGTCACAGTTAGTTGTAACCTTTCCCTGATTTCATGTGGATTATCAATTAACCGATCTAGTTTAGCTTTTCTGGCAGTCGGGTCATCTATATGCTCCACAAGTGGCATGGCCAGTATTCGTTCATAATCTATTTCTTTTGCTTTGGTGCTCAAAATAATAAGGTGATGAGTGTACCTGTTTTGCTTTATTTGATTAATGGCTTTAATGTAAAGATCGGTAATAATACTGTGTAGGAATTTTCTGATACTTTCGTGGTAATTTTCATTTTCCGGCACTACTTCCTTGATATATTTCTGACTCTCTTCCGCTATCTCCGTTAACTTTTTAATTTTTTCATCAGCGTTGTATTATTTCTTTAAAATCTCATTTATTCTTAAATCCTCTAAAATTGTGTTCTCTGCTGAACGACTTATACTCATAATCTTTGATTTCGTCGTTTATACTTTCTAGAGCAGCTTCAAATCTTTCTCTATCTTGAACATCTAATCGATGCTCTTTTCTAAAAGCTTCATCTTTTTCATACATCTCCCTTAAAGATTTATCAGCTTTACTTTCCATTTCTTGTTGTTGTTTTATTCTTTTTTTTAAATATCCTCTATCATTTTCATCATCTCATCGAACCTTCTTCCCGTTGGCCCAACTGCTACCGTCTGCGATAATCTTCGTTCAAACGCTAACGGATCACGAATCAACCGATCTATATCAGTTTGTCTTCTGCCAGGATCAACTATATACTCTGTAAGTGCCTCAGCCAACTTTCTTTTTTTTTTCCTTCCTCAGATCTTGGAATAACGTTTTCAGTAGCGGCTTCTTGTTGTTCTTTAATTAATCCAAGGAAACCTTTTTCCTGTAATTTTTTATGTTCTTCTTCCGATAGCGGTAAAGTTTCAGGTTGTTTTCCAAGTAAAGCCTCAGTAACTGGTTTCAAAGCTCTAGCTGATTCCTCCGCGGCAACTACTTGTCCACTTCATGCTTCTTGAACATTTTTTCTAAATTCTGCATGAGATTGAGCAATTTTTTTTAGATCTTCTATGTATTTTCTGTACTTTATCGTTTATCCATATTATTATTCAATAACAGTTTGATAAAACTTTACTCTAGATAATTTTTAATACAGCAGCGGAACATTTTTTGGATCACGTGCAAATTTATCGAATAAAAAGAAATTATATTTATCTTTCGTTGCCCTATGATACAGTTCAATAAATTTATATTTGTTACGTCGCCACATTGCTCGTTTGCAATATTTCTGACGTCAACGTTGTCGAGTCCGGGAAATATTATAAAGAAACCGGTATTTCGTCTAATAAATTTATCGACGTTGTAAAATCCCTGAGCGAGATAGACAGTGTTACATTTTTTATTACGTGACAGTGAAAAATAAGATCTTATTTTATTCATCTCTTCATTGTTAAGTGGAATATCATCAAAAACAACTATCTTATGTTCATCTGAGTCAAGTTGATTAACTGGAATAAGTTCCTCTGGTGGTCTAATAATAAAAAAAATCTTCACCAGCCTCAAGATCATCACAAAGCTTGTTATTGTATTCACTCAATAATTTGTATTTATCCTGCTGTGGATTAATTGTGTAAATATAAACTCTGTCTTAGTTAAAATTATCGCCCAGCAGTAAATTCATCAGCAAATTTGTTTTCCCCGATCCAGTTCTCCCAACAACGAGATAATGACAATCTGGCAGATCGTTGTTATGTTTATGTTGCACCAGCCGTTCTGTGTCAAAATTTAATCTCGGCGACAGCTTTGCCATTGTTATAAACTAAGTTTACATAAAATTATCAGACAATAAACAAATAATGAGCTATTATACAAAATTTGGGACAACATTGGGAGATTCGTCGGCTGTAGGTACAACAATAACAAATGGCAACATTGATTTATCAGGCTACTTGAAAAAAACTGGCGATAGAATGACAGGAAACCTATTTATGTCAAATCAACGAATATTAGGTTTAGACGCAAATTATCAGCCAATAAATGTTGTTGATACACAAGCTGTTAGTTATGCACAACTTAAATCCGTCGACAATAATAAACTATCGTTGACAGGAGGAACTTTAACCGGTAATTTTAGATATATCAGGAAAGAAAATTATAAATTTGGAGACCGCGTATCAACCAGCAAACTTAAATCAAACCTAAGCGGTAAGTTATTTACAGTTGAAGTATGTGGATAATAACAAGCTTGATAAAACCGGTGGAACGGTTACAGGCAATATTAATATGTCGAGTAAAGAAATTTTTGGGCTCGAAACTGCGTATCCACCAGCAAATGTTGATAATACACAAGCTGTAAGTTATGCGCAGCTAAAATCTGTTGACGATAACAAGCTTAATAAAACTGGCGATACAATGACAGGTTACCTTGTTATGAGCATTAACTCAAAAATAACTGGATTACCGACAACCTCTCCACCAGCTAATGATACTGATGTCATTAGTTATGCTCACTTAAAAGAAGAACTCACCCAGTTTTTAAAACGATCCGGTGGACCAATTGCAGGTAATATAAACATGAGAAGTAATAATATAACGACGACATATGTTCCAGTTAACCCTAATGATCTGACAAATAAAGCGTATGTTGACAGTCTGTCCAGTGCTGCAAAACGAACTAAAAACAATGTTGGGTATATTGCAACACTTTTTAAGGCAACTGACAACCGAGTTGGGTTTGAGGTAAGCGCATCGACACATTATCCAGAAAATTATCCTCATTACGCTTTCTCTGATAAACAGGAATAGAAGACTAACGGAGAAGTTGAAAACTTTTGGATTAAAATTAAATGTCCCATTGCAGTTACTATTTGGCAATTTCATTGGCGAGGTCGATTAAATTCTAGTGTTGGTCGAATTTGTAATTAGCGATTTGAAGGATCAAACGATGATATCGACTGGGTAATATTGTATAGCACAGAGAACACGTATATTTTAACAACACAATATTTTACGACTCCAACAGAAAAGACTGTCAACAAGTGCTTGTATTTTCGAGTTTATGTTGTCGCTGCTGAACATCCGTTTCGAGGATTGACAGCATTTCAAATATACACACTGATGATCAAATTTAATCTAATGGTATAAAATAATGTCAGAACCACCAATTATAACCATTGCAAGAGAATTTTATGATAATATTTTTAACCCCAAAAAAGATGTTGGAAACGAATCACTAGCGGCACGTTTTATAAATACTACGAAACATTTTATAATTACAATGTTAAACTCTCCATTGTCAGATGAACAAAATTTTTTTATTCTTGTTATGCATATGCGAGGACTACAACTAATAAAAGCAATAAGAAACTTTGATATTATAAGCAGATACTATCATCCTGATGATTGTCTAGAAGAACAAAAACAAATTGAATTCCTGTTTAAAAAAAAAAAATATTGCTTGAGCTTGATTTTAAAAATATCGATTTGATAATGCGATCAGGCCTATTAAGGACACGAATAGCACAGGAGGAAAAAATAAACGATAACTATAATCGTCTCAACAAAATAGAGGAATCTAAGATAGTAAGAATAAGAAGGAACAAGGAGTTATATAATAGTTTTTTAAAACCAGAAAGTTTTAAGTATCTCGATATGTACTACCAGGAAAAAGAAACCCTAGTTAAAATCGTTACCATGACAGCGGATACGAAGTTAATTATAAAAACATACTCGAACGCACTGTTACCAGTGATGCGTAAAGAAGACCCAGAATTTGATCAGATTATTGTTGACAGATCACTAAAGATAATCAAAAATTTTAACGATGAAATTTGTTATCTCGACGATTATGAGCGAGAACAGTTTTTTGAAGAAGTCAATCAAACAATATTTAAAGTAAAGTTTAATTCTTATTACGTCATAAGTGATGGAGGCGATGTTTCACTTGCATCGCTCGCTCCAACACTCTAAACAATTGTCATTACGAAATTATTACAATGAAGTCGAGAAAATGTTCACAAAACAGTACGAAAAATTATGGCTTAGAGTAAATGCTTTTACTCGTATTACCTTTCTTGGACGAAAATCACTCCAAAAATTAATGCTGATAAATTTCGTAGTCGCATATGCAATTATCAGACAATATCTTGTCCTCAAAAATTTTACTTTGAATCAAATAAGCTTGGTACTTGCGTTTATTGATGAAACAGAAAGAGAATACGGTAATTTGGTGAATGAAACAGATTTTTATGAACGTGAAGTAGAAAACACGTTTGATTCTATAGTTGGTTAAAGAAAAATGAGGTACTAACAGATGAACGATATAAAGATACTTCGTCAGATGTTTATGACAAGTACAGAGATTTTATGGCTGATCCTAACAATAATAAGTTTCATGAATTTCTTGATTCGATTGTTGGTGCTAGAACTTTTACTATCATGTAAAAATTGTAAACAAATATTGTATAATGAAAAAACAGATCGTCTATTTCAATTATATTTCAGAAGAAATTCCAAAACAAGATGCTGACGCACTAATGCAATATTACAAATTTTATCATAAAAATCTCTGGTGTGTAAAACAATGTTACAAGTATTACAGTAGAATACTTCGAGTAATATCCTATTTACCACTGCTCATGACAAGCTCTGGTATAATCTCAAGTGGAGCATCATTAAACCCGTTTTTATTAATAATATCTAGTGTTGGTGTTTCTCTTGCGACAGCGTATAAGAAAACTGAGCCTCGATTTGAGTCCAAAAACAAAATGCTTGTAAAACAGCAAGTATCACTTATAAAAAATTACTTGATCAGATGCGATCTTATTTGCGAGGCGTAAAATATGATATGGACGATTTAATACGCGAGTTTCGTATTATTGACAGTATGTTAACAGATATTCTACCAATGAGAGTCAGTAGGTATGAAAAAGATTATCATAAAATATGGTGACCGATCATCATTGCTACTGTTTATTTTCTGATTATTTTTTAAATTCAACATGACGGTTATAGTAGCAATAGTAAATAAGCTTTTTCTATCTTAGAGACTCCCTTACCCCGACAAAAAATATTTTGTCAGAAATATGCTAGAAAGCCTTATCATGTGAAAGTCATTATTTTGAGCTGATAAAATGTCAACATAGAAGCGTTTTGGAGGGGGAAGGGGGTCTCTGAGATAGAAAACTCATTTACTATTACTACTCCTATAAACACTTTTGTCCCCATACTACCATCCTCATATTAAGCCCATGGACAATTTTAACATAAGAGTTCCACTTGTCTCCATGGCGACCCACAACATGAAGCTACGAGGTTATGTGAGCTCCCACTCACCCTCATATTACTACTTAACATAAAAGAGCACGCATTTATCTTAATGCCTTGTTACAAATATTGTTGACATATTTACAAAATTTTATAAGTAGTCAATATCGACACCAAGTAATTTTGCAGATTCCTCAGTCTGTATCTATGCCATCCAATAAAAACACCGGAGTACATCTCCTTCATATTCTTTATTATATAGAGCTTTCCAATATTCTTCTGTCAGCGCAATGAAAATTGACCGACCGCAATATCCACTCACTCCTTTAACTTCTGTCAGAGCAATGAGAGTGGACTGACTGCTATATCTACTAGCACCTTTATCCACTAGCTCTTTTAAGATTCTGTCAGAGCAATGTGAAGGGACGGACTGACGTATCCAATGACTTTATTAAACATCTGTCAGTGTGGACTGACAATTATATTCACTAACTCCTTTAACTTGTCAGAGCAAGGAGATTGGACTGACAGCTATATTAACTTAGCCCTTTTTCTTTCACAATGTATATAAAACCGAACCCTTACAATATTCTGATTCGTCTACTAAAGTTATGGATTACAAAACTATAGCACTGTAATTTACTGTACCTACTACTACTACTAATACTACTACTACTACTGCTACTACTACTACTACTGCTGCTGCTTCTACTACTATTACTGCTAAAAGAGGACTGTTAAGCTCACCATCCGGTAGTTCCTGATAAGCTCATAATGTCTGCGACTGAGCATGTTTCATTTGTAAATTAGCATGTGGACTCTCCAGTCATTGAAAACTTCATTTAGTCCAAGCGGGATTTTGTTAATCGTGTTTCGTCATGATTGAAAAACGTTGTTTACATCGATATTAACTGATTTCGTTCCATAAAGCTCGTAAGCTTTATAATATTGCAGTATACACTGTTAAATGTATGCCTTGGGCGACTTAGCCGACTTAAAATGGCTCTAAGTTGAGACTGTCCATGGAAATTACAGTTGCTACAGACGCTAAAATTTCCCAATGATGGACAAATATTTGAAACGGAAGAATTAATCGTCATTGGTATTAGATATCTCTTTTGTAAAGCAAAAAATTAAAAAGATGGCGTAAGTATGAGTCTTAATGGAGCATCTCTCTCTCTCTCTCTCTCCCTATTCTTGGGGTAATGACTGTTTCGTTCTAAATAGATACTTGAACCATCTGCCGGTCGTTTATAACTGATTTTGTTAAACAGAAGTGTATGATGTTAACTAATACAAAATTGTTTCAACAATGTCTCATTTTTAGAAATAAGAAAATAAAAAATTATCAAAAGAAAATGTATAAAAGATCTACTTTCCTTTATCTACTATTCGATTGCAAGTCTTCTATATCTGATACTGAAAACTGAAACACATCTGACTTGACCACACCAGTAGTCTAGTGGTTAGAGCATCTGCCTCGGATGCAGGTTTGAACCCCAGCCGAGTCATACCAGAGACTTATAAAAATGGTACTAACAGCTGCCTGTTAGACGCTCAGCATTAAGAGGTTAGTATTAAGACTGGTCAGCCTGGTGTCAAGACAATGTGACTGGGTGGGACATCATGCTACATGTCTGTGGCATGATGCCCCAGTGCAAGACATCACTATAACCTGCCACACTGCAGATATCCAAATGATATGACAGAAAAATTGTTAAAGCTATGTTAAAAATCCAAAGCGCACACACACACACGCACACACATCCCACTTGGCTGAATAAAGTCATTGACTTAATGATGATGTACAATGATGAAAGCATAATCATGTGACTGACCTTGATTACATATCATTCATTGCCAAAAACATATTACAGAATAAGGGTCATTGTATTAAAACCATGATCTCAACCCAGAATGTTGCAGTCATGTATGACTCCATCTGTTGATATAATTGATGATATTTCAAAATATATAATTAAAATTATAGCAGTAATTTATATTAATTACCACATTATGAGAGAAATCCTGTTATGAATAAGTATTAATTATTGTACTTAATAAAGAGGGAACTAAAGGAGTGAAAATGGAAGAGCAGTGTTCCAGAAAACATCACAGTTACCATTAGAAGGAACAGGATCTATCCCTTGGATAGCATATCCATGAAAGATGTGCAGATATGTCAGACATATACTTTAATGAAGAAGATACAATTTTGCAAAGTATATTTTAAAAAAAAAATTTTAATATGAAGAAAAAATCTATAACAGCAGATGCCTTTTTAACAAATGCAATAGACAGGTATATGAGAGATAAAGCCTGAAAAATTTGATAGTTGCTGATCCCTAGAAGCTGATTAATTGCAAATGGCTGATGATTATAAATTAGGGAAAATGTGGTGGACTCACTGTGCTTAAAATTCTAGTATTGAGGAGAGAAAATGTTTTCGCTCATCAGGGAATAACTGGATATATAATTACACATGCTCAAAATGATTGTAAATATTTATCATTTGAAAGCTGTTCAAAGTTTTCTGTTGCACATGATGATCTGGTATGTTACTACTGACATCATATTCATTTCATGCACTGTTGGGGCCCATGTTCAGTGATTACATCATTTGCTAAGAGAATACAAGAATACTGAATATTGTTTTACAGTGCAAATGACACAGTATGTTCTATTGGATGTTGTTTATTTTAAAATTGGTATCATTTACAACATTTCCTGATACATAAATAAGTAAGGCAACTCTCATTAATTTATTGGCTTTTACCTGTGAATTGTTTTTGTTTAGTAGAATGCAATATGCCATCATATATATAATTTGGTATGCCTTATATATATATATATATATATATATATATATATATATATATATATATAAATATATATATATATAATAAAAAGGAATACTCACTCCATAGTGCAGTACACAGGGGCTCACATTGTAATGTTTCTTTTAACCTATAGATTTAAGTGTAACAATATGAACAAAAATACTAGTGACGACACTTCTCATAGGACTTACTTAGAATTGACAGTGATATCTTAATATACACTTTTCATGGTCATACAGTGTTAGATATCTATTCTGATATATATATATATATATATATATATATATATATATATATATATATATATTGTTTGGCTGCAACATCTTCCAACACAGTAGTGTTTGTTTAGCATGTTCCCATTCAACTAACTAGAATACAAATTTTCAATAATATCTCACGCATATGGCAGCCCATATTTTCACTTTTTCAGACACTAAAGTCTAATTGCTTTAGTCAGACTATACTTACTCTGAGTCTGATGTCTGTTTCCAGATGGCAAAAAGCCTTACCCAAGCAAGTTGACACATTTTCAAGTTCTGTTGACATCTGTTTCACTTGGTTGGAATGCAAGGGTAACTAAGGAATGCCAAAGTTGGTTGAATTAGGGATACACTTTTTTTTTTAACAAAACAAAGAAAAGCACATTAATGTTGATGAAAGCAAAAATCTTAACCTTATTTTGACCAACTTTGGAATTCCTTGGCTTCATGGTATTTCACTGAACTGGTAGGTATGTCATCAGAATTTGAAAGCATGTACACTTGTATCAGTTTTTTCTTCCATCAGGAAAAGACACCAGAGTAAGTATAGTCCAAGGTATCACATGTACTGGCAATGTACATGCAGAATTTGTATAGTGCTAGTCCTGTAGTCAGACATTATGGAGCTTTTGGATGTTATATTCAGAAGTATATTATGCTAAGCAAACAAAAAATTCTATTGGTGTATGTCTAGTGATGGATTAATATAAACAGTCTGTATTGTTCAGGGCCCCGAGTGGCCGAGTGGTCTAAAGCACTCACCGTTACGGATCACTGCCATCTCACCTCTGTCTGCGTGAGTTCGAGTCTCAGGTTCGGCTAACATGGGCACGTGAGAAAGCCTGCCAGTAGCTTCTCGTGGGTCAGTGGTTCTTCCCCGGGTTTTCCAGGGTTCTTCCTCCACCAATTATACTGGCCGCCATGTATAGCCTATCTTGTGCTGAAAAATGGCGTTAAACCCTACAACAACAACAACTGTATTGTTCACCCATCTTAATAGACAGTGTAGGACAAATTCAACAATAAAACCACTGTAAATTATGTACCAGTTGATGCTCTATATATGTTAGCTTATAAGTTGAGTCAAATTGCAAACAATGAAGATCTTGATCTGCCATGTCATACTGTGTATGAAAATTAGGGTCGATGTTTTTTGTTCTACTGATTACTCCTAACAAATTGCATAGACCCAGATCTTCTGGAGCATTATGCAATGGCAGATTTGGGTCTGTGCAGTTTGCAGTTGGACTTTTCTTATAAGCAAGTATATATGGTAGTAATGAATTCTGTATGACAAGCATACTACTGATGCCACTGTTGTAATTCAGGCAGGTTGTTTAGTGGGTTAGCTTAGTTCAGCATGACAGTGATACAAGGTTGCTTCTTGCAGAAGTACAACTACCCTTGAGGTATGTCAGCTTAACAGTTGGGCACAGAGACTGTTCCTTTCCTTCTCACTTACTCTGAGATTTGCCATTGAATCTAAAACCAATGGTTTTGCCTTCTAGGAAGAGTAAAACTGCTCGCCCGCATCCATAGTGTCACTTAAAACCTAGGGTTATTTACAGATGTTATACAAAACAGGAAAGGATGGAGTATCAAAACAAGCATGTGTGATTCATAGTCAAGCTTTTGTGCCATGAATTTAAACTAAATTACCCAGAACAACTAAGCTGTCTAACAAGTGACCTCAAATGCTCCTATATTTAATCCTACAATACATATAACATTAAATTAAATTAGTGTTACTGGTATACATTCACTCTCCATGCATATCAGATTCTAGCTGTTAGATTTGACAATTATCCAGAACATTAATTCCACTATTCTGGATATTTGATACTAGAGAGTGTCAACAGGCACAGTTTGGTTGTTTATCTTCCCAGGCTAACTTAACCTGGACCAGTTCATGCCCTTGGATAAAGCACAAATGTTAAATTAATTAATATCCCTTACTAAAACAACAGCAAAGTGGGAGAGCAGGCAGTTATATAGCTGGGCTTGGTACTATAAGCAACACTGGTTTTGTTTTGTTTTTTGTAGATTTTAGGTTTGAGTTCACATAAAGTTTTAGAATCCTTTCTTGGTGTTTATGTGTCCTTTGAACCTGAATGTAACATTTTTAGTCACAGTGGTACAGATTCCAATAATTCTGGAGTGAATATTTTGGAATTGTTTATTATATTGGAATTGCATTTGACAGATCCAGAAACTGTGGATTCAGCAAACCTGTGTGTTATTAGCAGTGACTGGTTGTACTGTTACTAAGTGCATAACATAAATTTGTCAACTGCTAAGTGCAAAGTGTGTATCACTGTCACAAGTGTGCAGGTAAAAGCCCAGAAATTTGTGGGAAAAACTAGTTAAATGGCTGTGGATACAGTGATACAACTGACATTACGGGGTACCTGCATATAGTTTGTCAGTATGTCAGTCACTGGTGACTTTGAAGTTGAGGGAGTAACGTATGCTTCAATACAACCTCAAAGACAAGCAACAGTACAGAACTTAATGGAATTTACAGATACTGAGACTCTGGAGTATGAAGAGGACCTTAACCTTGAGCACATGCAATTACCCAAGGAAACAAAGTGAAAACCTGCCTTAAAGAAGAATGAATGAGAATTGGAGTTAAGACAGAATGAGCTTGAATTTTATATGGAACTTCAAAAACTGGAATTAGGAAGAGAAAAATTAGGAATGGAAAATTGACTGAAAATGAAACATTTGGAAATTGAGTTAGAAAAAAATAAAACATTAAAAAAATACAATGGAGAAAACATCTTTGCCTTCATTGCCACTTAAGGTAAGGCTTCAAATATGTGACCATGAATGAGTAGAAGATATCTTGACCTTCCTAGCAGAGTTGAAGTAGTTGCAAAGCAGGCTAAGTGGTCTGATGATTTGAAAGTATTGCAGCCAAGGACTCTTTTGACAGGTGATGCTAGACATACTGCAGCTCAGGGTTGTAGCGATTACATGGAACTCAGGAAAGGATTGATTGATTACTTTGGAAAATGACCACATGAGTATTTCACTATGTTGACCAGTGTGGAGAAGGGAAGTACCGAGACATATCAAGATCTTGTGGCCAGGATTGATCAAAGCATAAAGCGTTTCTTGGACCCGATTATCAGTCTCTGAAGAATTTTTCCTGAAAGCCATGCCACAAGTTCAGGTAAACGTGGATTAGGAGGAACAAGAGCTCTAGTTCAGTTGTTGAGGCTGCAGAAGAATATATTCCTACTATCACACAACTGCAAGTGTAGAAGAATAATGTTTGTAAAAATATAAATGTGAGTACTATTGACAATTGCGAGCAAAGATTTCCATCAAGTCCAGTTAAGGCACTTACCTGTTGTGACCTTGTGTTCACTTTCTGTTTGCAACTGAACAGCATTATTCAAAGTGATATCTCATATTTAACACAAATTAATCATTCTGAAATATCTAATGAATTAATCCATTAAGGTTTATGCAAATTTGATCCCTATCAGAAAAAAGTGAGTGAAATACTGATGTCAGTCATAATTTACGTATTTTTGTAGGGTCTTTAAAACTGTATATGTTCACAAAATAATAAATTTGGTATTTTATGATGGGTAACAAATATCTGTGATATTAAATCCACCATAGAAAATAGTACTTTTGTTGGATGTTAATGTAAAGTTTTGATTTCTCCATGAAATCATCTGTTTGTTCCTAAAGTATGATTTTACAGCATCTAGAAATCATAGAGAATTCCCTATTGACACTTTGAACCTAAGAATTAGGTTCCCATTAGTGTAATTTTAACTCTACTGGTCATAGATCAGAAAAGGTTATGGCATAGCTTTTTGTCTGTTATCTGTTGTCTTCCATCAAGTATTAAAAATTGAGAGAGGGAAGGGTCATGTTTAGTTCATAATGCTTTTATTTTCTGCCATTTTTTACTGGTGATATTTGCACAGTACATATATCAGCACCTTTATTTCTTCTTCAAATACATTACCTGATCATAATATCTTAGGAGAACAACTGCTACCTTGCAAATCTAGCCCTCCCACATTAAAAAGTTTTAATTAGAAAGCTGAAAGTTATCTGCCCAACTTGGTGGCAGTTAGAGTGATCTCCCATGATACAAGGATTGTTACACATTCCCACAAAATCATCAGTTACTACTGGAATGGAAGGCATGCTGTCTGTATGGATGTAACTGGGAGGAGTCTGGGAGGTTGTATGTATATTATGATTGTTAAGTATTATCGAAGAAACATTTTTTACTAAAAAATTGGTTTCTTCTTCAAACACTTTACCCGATTATAATACCTGAGGAAAATAGGTAAGAGGTGGAGGGAGATACATCCCCTTACCCTGGAGATACCATCTCTGGTCCCATAAGGTATGTGAAACAGATAACCTAACTGGAAAATAGACTTCATAAGTCAGGGAGTGGCTTTCAAAGGGAAAATTCATCATTCAGGCAAATCTAGCAGAAGTCATGAAGCCAATTATCCCACTTATGAAACTATTAAATGGCCCAGGAAGGTAACCTATTGCACCACAGTTATAGGTCTTGCCAGATCAAGTTGAGTACTGAGACAAAAACTGGAGAAGTGTACTTGGATCTCCATCCACAGCATGAATAATAATGGTAGAGAACAGTTTCACTCATATGTAGTGTTTGTAATGACTGTCTGAACATCATGAGTCAGTATGCAAGGAAATTCATTAGTGTGGGGATGTTATGTATGTGACCTGTAATCATGTAGTATGATGTATAGTACCATCTAGCAGGATTGTGTAATGTGCTGTGTAGGTCAACAGTACCAATGTCATGATATACATTCGCTGTCATAGTAGGATTGTGTAATGTGCTGTGTAGGTCAGCCGTACCAATGTCATGATTTACATTCTCTGTCATAGGAGGATTGTGTAATGTGCTGTGTAGGTCAACAGTACCAGTGTCATGATTTACATTCTCTATCATAGTAGGATTGTGTAATGTGCTGTGTAGTTCAACAGTACCAATGTCATGATTTACATTCTCTGTCATAGGAGGATTGTGTAATGTGCTGTGTAGTTCAACAGTACCAATGTCATGATTTACATTCTCTGTCATAGGAGGACTGTGTAATGTGCTGTGTAGGTCAACAGTACCAATGTCATGATTTACATTCACTGTCATAGTAGGATTGTGTAATGTGCTGTGTAGGTCAACAGTACCAGTGTCATGATTTACATTCTCTGTCACTTGCATTGTTCTTGCCCTTGGCACTCAATGATTTGAAGAAAAAAAATCTGTATGTTGGTAGGAACTCTGACAGTTGATATTAGATCAGATACATGAGATCTTATAATGTCAGTTGACCACTCCTGTGTTTATTTTACATGGAGACTTCAAACCAATTGGTGGTGACTTTAGATAGAGACTTCAAGCTTTAAGATATGATTGGTGGTGGTTTTAGATGTGCACAGTAGACCTAAGAGTTTCATATCAAGCATGATGATCGACTGATGTTGATTTCTAGTCTACACATTGACACTTGCAGTGTGAAAAGGAAAATTCAACCAACAGTCTAGTCAATCATAATTCTGGTATAGGTGTCAGAACATTTCTTACCCAGGGCCAATGATGTATAGAGAAAACTACATATGTGTTTTGTTTTGAACAGGTGGAAAGAATGAGTTTGATATGGCGTAGGAATGTTGAGTTCATCAGGCCAAGACTATGTTCCTACAAGTTCTTTCCCCTGACTCAGAGCTAATACTTGAACACTTGTATGGATTTTTTATTTATTACATATCCTTTTTTATTTATACATTCTTTTAAACAAATTTTTAATGTATCCTTTAAAAAAATGAATTTGGCAATTTTTCATTTTACCAAAGACTGTACAACTCACAACATGTACATGTACTTAACCATGACTAAGTCTATAGAAACTGCAGTTGCATCATCAGTCTGTCTGTATTCCAAATATGGATTTAATCTTAAACTTTGAATTTTTAACAATGATGTATGGGACATGTGAATGGATTTAGTCTGCAGTCACAGGCAGGTAAAATTTTTTCTTTACTTCTCAAATCGAAAATAGGTTTTGGACCAGTAAGTGACCTCTTTTCTTACACTCTCCTTACTGAATATACACTTTATTTCCAAGCAAATTTCAGGGTAGATTTTACAAACAGTAATTAAATACATTCAGGTTCATACATAACCTCATTTATGTACAGTACATTCAAATTCTCTATTTTTATGCTTTCAATTAATACAAGAAATTATTGATGCATTGAACATAAAGTGATGATTTAAGCACACAGTTAAGAAATAAAAACATCTGTCTTTCTAACAGGCAGACTAAATTTTAATATTCATTTGGACATATTTTAACCAAAAAAAATTCTCAGTAGTATTGAAGTATTGATCTATTTTCTTCTCATTATTTTTATTTGACCAGTCGCAAAAATTTAAAATGTAAACATACATTTTCCTTCATGTCCCAGTGATCTTGCCAACATTGTAACAGGATGTAATACTTATGATTTGAGTCATGATCAAAACAGCTGCTGCTCTGTGTGATACATCTCCCTTTATGTTGCAAATGTTTGTCAGTTTTATCCTCAGATATATGAAACAAATTTAGTAATTTTAATAGACAAAATTGTAAGACCCTCCACTTAAACTTTCCCCTTTATAAACTTTAAATGTGTAAACCATTTTTTTTAAATTCTGAAGTTGAAATGGAATTTAGCTATGTTTGGTATTTTAGATGATTTACATTGTGGAATGTCTCTTAGAAATTAAAGTATCAAGTTTTCTCCAATCATGGGGTGTTTCTAACCATGTGTTGAATCTTGACATGACTCCCATAGTCCTTTGTCCTATGTATGGGTTTTAAAAAATGTCAACATAAGATTTCACTGGCAAAGCACTTGTTCTCTCTCTCCCTCTCTCTCTCTGTTTCTCTCTCTCTTGTTTGATGTCGCTTTGCACACCAGCTTCATCTGAAAGCTCATTGTCAAACATTCTGTCCAAGATATTTTTTTTCCACCTCAGCTAATTCTTATTTCACTGCCTAGATATTCTGAAATGCACATAAACTGCTCATCAATAACGATACTCTCCCAATATCCCATTTGGCATAAGCGCCCATTTTCATCAAATATGTGTGTTGTCATTTTTGAATAATTTAAAATATGCAGCAATAAATAAGTGGACTTATTTAATATTTTAACTTCTAAAAGTAGTTCCAGCCTGGGTATGGGATACAGAAATTTTAGATTTGCCATAAGGAATTACAGACTGAACATCTCTGTCGAATGCCAGATCAGCCACGTAAGATTAAATGGGTATCCAATAAAGCCTCATCCTGCATTCTTTGAAACCCATCAGTTACCAGAATAGCTCTTTAAGTCTAAATGGGCCTCAGTATAACCTGATTCTGCACTTTTAAACTTCTAGGACAAAAAGCTTGCACAAAATCAGGCTCAGAATGGAATAGTCTGATTACCTGGAGCTGTACACAGATTGAATTTAGGACAAGTTAACTCTTTTGATATTCTTCATGATTGTTCCATGATTTTCCTGCAGCAGGTATTGATTAATTCAGTAGTTGGAGCTTGACTCAATTTCCTACCTAAAGAAATAGCCTTAGAAAATAGGGCTGGTTGTACACATTAGTTTTCAGTATAAAGGTATTGGCATTTAGTACAAGTGAAATGAATATAAAGTTAAATTCATTTTGGACAAATTGGTGATGAATGTAAAGTTAAATCCATTTTGGACAAATTGGTGATGAATATAAAGTTAAATCCATTTTGGACAAATTGGTGGTGAATGTGGAGTTTAATAATTAGGAGAGCATGGTGACATTGCTTTTCAACTTCAAAATTCCACATTTTAAAATTCTTGTATCACTTGCATGATACATTTCTTGTGTCAAAACAGGTAAATATATGTGAACACTATTTAATTTTAATTGTATATGGTTTTATTTTCAGGACTTTCAAGAAGAAGAAGAAGGATCGTTTACTGACCAATGAAGAAGACGAGGATGGCGTCTCTAATCCAATTATGGTTTGGGAATTTTTTATTATCCTCATGTGTTGATGTACTAAACGCAGAAGGCTAAATTTATACGCCTGTTGCTTTTCATTTGTTTGATCAATTGAAAAATACCAAAATGTTAATATTATCAGTGGTGTTTTCAGCATGTTTGTAAATGCAGACATTTTGATAAAGTCATGAAAATTAAAATTAAAAACTATTCCACATATTTTTGACATTGTTGATAGGTGTTTTTATACACATATGGCAAAAGACACCTATGTGCAGTTGACTGCTGTATACATAGAAATTTTTAATGATTTTTAGATTGTATTTTAAGGGTACTGCAAAACCAAATATCAACTTATCTATGAACCTTTGCAAGATATCAGATACTACAGTTTAATCTTTTATATCCTAAATTGTAACTGAACCAGAAAGTTCCAACTTTGATTTCTCCTTTGAATACATTCCCTGATCATGTTATTATTATGAAGATGCTCAGCTATCTTTGAATCCAGTCATGGAAAGACAAAATTCATCTTTCCTGTCAATATCCAATACAGACAAAAATAAGAATTTGTTTCCAACCCTTCATGTTACCTTTTTTCACCTCCAGTAGGTGGCTGCTGTTGCTGATTAGTTTTTGCTTTTGCTGATACAGTATATATTATATGTAATACCTCTCACAGAATATCAGTTACTCGAGTGGATTATTGTCCTGGAGCCATCAACAAAGACATTTATTTAGGTATTTACTACATGCTGCAATTGTTATTTTGTGAAACTTTATATATGAATTTTTAGCAATTGTGGGCTTCATTGTTTTTTCTGATCTTGTGCTTCAACATTGTATCATTGATGGATGCTGTTTATTTTTGCACACTACTTCATGTAGTTTTGGAATCATTGATGATTTGTTGTTTATTTGTGCATACTGCATGTAGTTTTGGTATAATTGGTGCTTCTTGTTTATTTGTGCACACTGTGCATAGTTTCACATTTTTATTTCCATTTTTTGTAATTCTTTTCATTTCAGATAATGACAATGAAATCCTCAGATTGCAAGATTTTAAGTTGATGCTGACACTCATGATATGTGTCTTTGTTGCACAGTTTCTTTACTGTTGTTATTGTTATATGTGAATATTTTGGGTTGTTATTTTTGACAGTTGGTCATGTCATTTTGTATTAAACATTGACAATGTTATGTGCTTGTGTCAAAGAAGAAGACACACATAATTTGTGTTTTGCTTGCAGTGTTCAGCAAATGTGATTTTTGTTATTATTTTTTATTTGATTTTGTTCTTGTTTGGTGGTGTTGGTGGTTAGGGTGAAATGACCAGATTGTGTGCACAGATAAATATGATAGCCCAGATCAGACATTCAGGGCAGGCATAATGTCCCACCTGATTTGTTGTCAGGAAGAGCCAGCCTCTTGACACAGAGCCTTTCAGCCAATTTGTGTGCTTGGGGTTGCCAATCAGGGCTGATCAATTTTTTTTCACTTGTCCAGGACAAGTAATTTAAAAAAAATTTCTTGTCCCACTACATTTTCACTTGTCCCAAAATTTAACTCTTTTGCATAAATTTTGTGAGATGTATGCATTTTAATCCATAGACAATAAACAAATACCAATAATGTACAACAGATTTATTTCTTCAAAGGGCTTAGCATTTAATTGTCAGGGTATCTTATACAGTATTTCTTGCTCCATGATGATAGCATATGTACTTCCGTCAGGATGAGTAGAAATGAATTTACTGGAATTCAGACTTTCACTTCTCCTCTCAAAACTTTATCAATTGACAGAACGAAGTCTCTTGCTAAGCTTAACACTGTTCTTCACCTGGAGTGCACACAGCATTTTCCTGTCAGAAATGGTTTTCATTATTGGGCTAGGGTGTGGGCTGTATGAAGGAAAGCTTTTATTTTAATTTACTTTTCATTTCATTCCAACTCCAGCACATGCTGCCTACCATCATGCCTTGTGAGGTCCAAAACTGTCATGAGACTTGCTTGATTAAATCCTGAGTTTGTCAGTTCCATTGAATATGCAACCCATGCCAGTTTGGGATATTGTTTGCCATAACATGAAATATCATTACTTGAGAGTCAGTGAATTCATGCCATGGATAATCATCAACCCAATTGGCTTAAATTTCTTTGTCACTTAGTTGTGTCAGATTTGATAATTTTTTGTTGCCACGCAGCGTGGCTTATATCTCTTTGCTGAAATAGATACCACTAACTCAGATTGAGTGGCAGCATTACCGCTAACTCAGATTGAGTGGTGGCATTACAGTGTATCCCTCTACTTATGCATGAATCTTTGTAATGACCATCCTTGTTAAAATCATTTGACAACTGCTGCTTCTGAAGTGATCATAATACATGTATACATTTTGTTGTTCAAACACTGATAGCTCCTTAATGTGATCAACTTGCATCAAATGCATGATTGCACACTCAAATTGGTCCTCATTTTAATCAGTTCATATAGTGAATTAACACTTACGTCAGTTACAAAAAGTGCCTTTCAATCTTTTCAATCCATTGCATTGACTCAGTGGATTGAAATCAAAGGGTTATCCACTCATGAGTATCTGGGTAGAGAAAGCACAAGGTAATTTACAATACAGCTAATTAGTCATACCATATTTGTTTGTTTAAAGTGTTTTGATTGGCCACATAAGTTGGTCTATTAGCCCAATATGCAGTCAAGCAGTAATAGAACTCATGCACATGCAACATTATCAATGACCACTTATTACTTTTATCTCAGCATGTGAATGAATAAATGAAGAGAGGTTAGATTCAAGCATTCTGAAATGCCCTGAGGGCATGAATGGCAAGATAAAGGTAGATAAAGTGATTAAATATGAAAATTATTGCTTGCCTGGTTGTTTTGAAATGGGATAAAAGATCTGTACTAGGATTAGCTCTGTGGAAAAGTTCACCAGTACTTGTCAGACTTCAAAAGTGAATAGACCGGGACATCTGGCTATGGGATTTGCCATTTATAGATCTGTTTGCAGCGAGCATTTTAAGAGGGGTTTTGGGGCAACTCCCAATCCCCCCCACCATTGATATTAGTACTGAAACTATTTAAAACAGGAATGGGCCACAAATGCAAAGTTATTCTTGTAGTTCTTTCAGGTGGGATGAGCTCTGCATGAACGATCTGCTTGATCTAGTGATAGACATTCCCAGGGAACTTCACCTGAAACCCAACCAGCTCAAACAGTCACATTCACAAGTGTTTCATCCCTGCCCATACAAGCTACTCCTTCACACCTGATTCTTGTCAGGAGAACCTTGGAAAGAAAAGAATTTAAACCTTCTGTTGTAGAGAGAATCTCACAAGCTAGAAGAATCTCCACTTTGCATTGTATGGGGGGAATTGGGAGGTTTTCAGGGACTTGTGTCTGAAACCCATAATTGGCTAACTCTTTTCTCTGGCTCTTTAATGAGAAAAGTTAGTCATTGTTACAATCAAAGGCTATGTGTCCATGATCTTAGACACAATCAGGCATCATGATAAAGCATATATAGGTCATGATAAGGATTTATTAGAATGACTAGCCAATTTTGAATTTATTATTTCAAAATCACTCACCCAGTCATCCAAGTTGAATTTGTCATGGATACTGACAGGGCTCAGTTAAGTTGCTGTCATACAAATCATGTTACTTGAGGGCTCTAGGTTTAGCATGCAGTATGAGTGAGTTGCATGCCCCTATCACTGGACCCAAACTATGTACAGTTCCATCAGTTTTATGGTCCTGGCCAGGCTTAATAATGAAGGATAGGCTGCCATCAATAGGCAATCAAAATGTGGCCATCCAACCTGTATCCTCCATAGATCGCTATAGGGAGGTGGTGATGCAGAACCCAGTCCACGCATTGAAACACAAGGTAAAGTGCACAGCAAAGTGACTTGGGACCAGCGATGCCTCTTTCTTCAGGGCAAAGAGGATATAATCATCCTAGCCTTGACATCAATGCCTCTTTCTTGTGGTCAAAGAGGATATGACCATCCAAACCCTGTTAGCATGACTAAAGTGGTTAATACGCTTGGCATATTCCAAGATTATTATGCCTCAGCACATGAAATCAAATCCAAGTCTTCAAGCGTCAAGTTAGTATGGAACTTGGTGATCTGAGACATAACAGATTCAGTTTATAGTGATGTCTAGCACTGGGGCATCATGCATTATCCTGGTACCAACCCGACCATTCGTAATACTGACCTTTTAATGCTGAGCGCCAAGCAAAGCTGCTGCTAGTATCATTTTTAGAAGTCTTTAGTATGACTTGGCTGGGTTTCGAACCTGCAGCCTCCTGCATCCAAGGCGGATGCTCTAACCACTTAGGCCACCAGAGTGGTCAACAAGAATTGAATCTTTTAGGTCCAGTGGCTGTAGCCCAGACCATAACCAGACTATTTTAAAGTCAGCACTGCCTTGCCTCGGGCATAAAACTGTGCTTTCACAGGATTCTCCCAGTGATTTTACTTTGTTAGAAGAAGCGATTAGCTCCCTTGTGTCATAGGTGACCATCACTTATCTTGTTTTGATATCAAAAGTGCAGTTTGCCCTCATACAGGGAAGAATCCTTATTCCTTTGAGTGTGACCATGGTAAAGGTAGGATGGTCAGCATTGACTTCTCCTATTGCCTATTCTTCTAATATTAATGTGATTGGAAAATGTATTCAAAGGAAAAATCAGAATTTTTTGTAAATTATGTTTTTTTGGGAATACTTAACTGATCCCATAACTATTAAACCCTCCCACGCTTCTTAATGACGTATCACTCAAGCAAAATAGTGGTAAATAAATGTCACCCAGCTGTGGCGAGGGGAGGTAGGGGGAAGGGTTGGAAAAATTCCTGGACTGCTATATTTGAGAGGAAGTGAAGCATCAGCCTAACATTAATGTGATTGACTAAATATTCTCAGAGAAACATAATTTACTAATAAAATTTACTGTTTCAAAGACCGTTACAAATGTGCCATACAGAATTCTTCTAAAAAATATTCTACACACATGTGTAGACCATAAAATCACATTAAAATTAAGCTCCATTTTTAATATGGAAACTTGTTCATACCTGCAGTTGTATGATGGAATCTTATATTTTTCAGGCTGGGGAAGCTGACTCTGTGCAGGAGCTAATGCCAGGTGGAGGGGAATCTTCAGCAGCTGAGGTGAGGAATGATTGAGTACTATTTTAAAAGTGGGATTGACCAACCTGAAGGGATAAAATTTGTGTGAGCCTTTACATTGAAACAAAACCATATCTCAGTGGTTGAGACTATCCCTTCCCATCCAAATGCAGAAGATAGATGATTATTTTTCTTATATCCGCTGCTTCACATTTAAATATGTGGTGGAACTATGTTGTCAAGATTGGAGTAACATACATAAACAACATTTTAGCATCCTAAGCAAGCTGAACATTAACAGATTTAGTGCTTTTAAAATTTGCAAAGGTAGTTTTTTTAAGATTATTAACAAAGTTAGTGTTCTCAAGATTATTAACAAGGATAGTGCTTGTGTCCTTAAGATTTTTTGCATTTCTAATGTTCTTAGTATTATTAGTAAAGCCAGTGTTCTTACGATCATTAGCACAGCTAGTGCAAGTGGTCTTAAGACTATTAGGACAGCTAGTGTCCTTAAGATTATTAGCATAGCTAGTGTCCTTAAGATTATTAATGAAGCTATTGCAAGTGGTCTTAAGATTCTTAGGACAGCTAGTGTTCTTAAGATCATTAGCAAAGCTAGTGTTCTAAATATTATTAGCATAGTTGGTGCTAGTGCTCTTCAGATTATCTGCAAAGCTAGCATTATTAAGATTAGTAGCAGAACTTGTGTTATTAAGATTATTAGCAAAAGGTAGTGTTCTTCGGCTTATTAACAAAGCTAGTGTTCATAAGATTACTAACATAGCTGGTGTTCTTAAGATTATTAGTGCATTTTTTATTTGCACAGCTAGTGATCTTTAGATTAATAACGAAGTTAGTGCTAGTGCCCTCAAGATTATTACCACAGGCAGTGTTCTGAAGATTACTAGCAAAGCTAGTGTTCTTAAAATTAATAGCGAAGCCAGTGCTAGTGCATTTATTATTAGCACAGCTAATGTTCTTAAGATTATTAACAAAGCTAGTTCTAGTGCCTGCAAGATTATTACCATAGGCAATGTTCTTAAGATTATTGGCAAAAGCTGATGTTTTTAAGATTATCAGCAAGCTAGTGCTAGTGCTATTAAGATTGGCAAAGCTAATGGCAGTGCTCTTGCAATGCGTTATTGATTCTTGTATTCGTGCATAGTCAGAATTAATCATTTATCTTCACTTCCTTGTGAAATTTCTCTGACAGAAAGTACACATACAGTATGTTTTGACATAATAGCAGTCCAGCAAGATACAGGTGTCACTTTATCATTAATGTTACTCCACATTTTGTGGAGCAATAATTTTTAAAAGTTGCTTAGAATTACAGTTAACCTGATTTTGAAGGAGACTTGAAGGACCATATATTGTATCCTTTATGAACATGTCTTCATTATATTGAGAGTAGGCATCCTTTACATTGAGGTGTTTGCCAAGACAAGTTTCCTGTGTTGGAAAGTGTTGAAATGCTGTTCATTTGGATTAGAAGAGGTCTTGATAGTAAGAGATTTGTTTTCAATTACACTTCATCAATCTGGACTTTTAACAGTTTTAAAACTTTGTATGTCTTTTTGCATGTACTAGACTGTCAAGTTTTGGAGACTTGCATTTTAGAACTTCCTGATGTAATTTATCCAAGATTATGCAGCAGTAAGAAACTTTTTTTTGTTTGTTTTGTAGACGGTCAGTGAAGAACAAGAAGCCCAGTCCCTCCTACAAACATTGAAGAAAACAAGAAAGAAAAAAAAAAGGGAGGTTTGTAACATTTTCAGGTTTCAATACATTCTATACCATGCACTTGCAATTTTGCCTCTGGGATGAACAATACTTGATACTGAGAAAAAATATAATTAGTAAATGATCAAGTTAACATTGTTGGCAAATTTCAGTGACCATTCAATATGGGTCATACAGCCTTGAATAGTCTTTAAATTTGAGGGTTTCCTTGAAATCTACTTGAATTCAAAAAAGACGGTTTTGTCTTTGAAAAGCGATTGAACATATTGATAGGCCTCTTGAATTTTGCCAAAACATTCCCAAATTTATCAGAGGAAGTATGAAATGATAAAACTGAATCAATATTTAACTTTTAAACTTCTTAATTTTTATTATGATGAGTAAATAAGTAAAAGTGGATAAAATTGGGGTGAAACATGACTATGCTAATAACCAGATGGAATAGCGTCCCTTTGCTGTAGCAGTCGCTAATCACACCTGCAGATAGTTGACTAAGTAATGAATCTGACCAAACTAGAAATGAGCCATCTTTACAGTTCAAATTGGATGCATGAAATCATTTAATGGGGTAAAATAGAAAGCAGTATGAAATACATACAAGAGAGATGTTGATGTTTCAAGCATTGCAGGAAGTACGTTAAAGTCTTATTTGAAATGTGAAATGCACAGGAGAATAACATCACTTATTTCATCTGCCATCACCTTGCACTCATCTTTTTGCATACTAATGACTTTTGTGCAATGATGAGTGTTTGATTTGGATTTTTAACATAGCTTTTAAAAATTTTTCAGTCATATCACTACGATGTCTGTAGTGTGGCAGTTTATAGTAATGTCTAGCACTGGGGCATCATGCCACAGACATGTAGCTTAATGTCCCACCCAGTCACATTATCCTGACACCAGGCCGACCAGTCCAAACACTAACCTCTTAATGCTGAGTGCCAAGCGAGGCAGCTGTTAGTACCATTTTTATGTTTTTGGTATGACTCAGCCAAGGATCGAACCCACGACCTCCCACATCCAAGGCAGATGCTGTAACCACTAGGCTATGTACAATGATGAAGAAAGTTCAGTAAAACTCCTTGTAAACTTTTGGAAGTCCTTGTAAACTCCTCGAAGAAATACTTTCCAAAGCCATATCAACAATGTTAAATTACAAGATTACCAGAAAATGAGGTCAGTGGATCTATAAATCTTATTGAAAATATATTTTTAATAATCTTCTAAAAAGCAAGATTAATATGAGTGACAGTTTGTTATTCTCTATGGCATTTTGTTTAAGGCTGGCCAGCCTTCTAATGATTGTTGTTTTCAGTCTCAAATCATTGTGTATATCAACATCATAGTATTGTTATTGTTTATTATTATTTTGTAATTGCTTAAAGTTGGCTTTCCTAAAGTGTAATGTTGATCAACCTCTTTCATGATATGGATCAAAATTTGTGTGAAGTTGTGTGAAATTTTCTGTCTCATTTAAAATTGAATGTTAAACACTTTGCTGTCATAGAACCCTAGATTTCACATCTTCATGGTTGATTTTGTAAAAACTAAAAGAACCAAATGGAAATTCTTGAGTGTTTAAGATTGGACTTCATTTCTTGTCAGTAGCAATATCACAAAAGATGATGAATATTAAGAATGTGGCATTCATTTCAGTTGTTCTGAACAAAAACATTTGCTATAAACTTTTCCACACCTGTGTTTGTTCTTTACTTTAAGTTACTAGATTTTGGTTGGTCCTTGCACATATAAATACTGACAAGAAAGGTCCTTGGCAGTCAGTGATCCCAGAGGTCAGAGTTCAGATGCACATGGGAAAGAATATTTCTCTGCACCAACTCCCTACAGGATGGAATGGCTTCATGCAGTGTTACCATTGACCATCTCTGTGTACAGATACATCTGCCTTTGTCGCAGTGTTCATCAGTAGATAACCTAAGGATGATTTGATAAATTGAAGTACCATTTCGGACAAAGATTGATGTCAATAATATCATGAGTTCATTTTTAAGTTATTTCTCTTTTTAAACTGTAATGTTTTCAATATTTTAAACACATGTTCTTGACTATTTCATTGGATGTACAAAAAATAACATGGAAACAAATAATTTTCTGTGTCTCAAACATTTGAAAATTTTTAGAATAAAAAAGTTCTATGCATCAAACATAATTATAATTTTTATGGATTTATGGCATATTAAAACTTAGAATATATGAAAATTTAAAGATAGTATGGTATACATTGTACACATAGTGCTGTGTTGTGTCTGTAACAAGTCCAGATACTTTTGCCCATTGCCTGTACCCTGCAGAATTTGACAGAATCCATATCTTGTAATTGCTGGTGGACAGAAAGCACAAAAGATGGATGCCAGATGGCTTACTGATTTTTCTTTCTTCAGCTTGATGATGAGTTGATTTCCCCAAAAGATGATTTGGCTGGAGAGTTACGATCTCTTAAAAAGAAGAGTAAGGAGAAGGTCGAGGAGACATTCCGCCGAGAGTCTGAGGAGGAAGGAGAGGGAGAGGAGGAAGAGGAGGTAACTGTACCAGAAGTTGCTGATGATGGAACTCTTCCCATGCCCGAAGAAGAGGTGGCTGAAACTGCCAAGCCTTTGGAGGGGGAGGAAGAAGTGAGTCGAATTAAAAAACTTCGGAAAAAGAAGGAGGAAGTGGAAGAGAGTAAGTTGGATAGTCAAGCCCTTGATGATGTTCTAGCATAACACTTGTTCTATAAATGTACTGTAAATTACTACATTAAAATCTTCCCAAGGGTTTCTCTTCTTGTCTAGACCTTTGCATTCCACCTTTTGCATGAGCCCAATAATTTGTTTAGATAGGTGCAGCATTTTCAAACCAAGTTGTTCATCTATAATGTGACTAGAGCTCAATATTTGACTAAATATCATACCAGTCTGAAATATTTGCCAATATATGGTGTCTGTGAATTGGTACTATATTATCAAGAAACTTCCAGGTTTTTACCCTACCACTGACAGATTCAACAACCCATCTTATTTTAGTAACTAATATTGTTGCATTGCTTTCCTCCACTGTGTGTTGCCTCCATCTTTATGCAAAAAATTAGGCATTTCAGTTTGGATGCCTAAATCTTCAAGTAGGTCGATTGAGTCTCTGAATTCTCGATCCATTATAAATACATCATGTTGAAGCCATTCTCTCATTTTTTCAGTGTTGTTTCAGAGGGCATGCTTTAATGTGCTGGCATCGTTATTTTTACTATCATTTATGTATGGACCAATAACACTGAAAACGTAACCAGTGCTACTAACAACTGAATGATCGATGTTTGAAATTGAACTGTGAACTTATATATATATATATATATATATATATATATATATATATATATATAGGTACTATCTATGACTAAAATTGCTGCAATGTTGTTTCTACCAAAAACGGTCTGTGCAAGGCATCTAGTATGTTGAATAATTACAGATCCTCTGTCTATGTGTTTGAAGGAAGCCAACATGTTTTGGAGTAAAGTTCTTAGCTAAGGCTTTTCTAGCTGACGTGATTGCCCATTTCATGGAATGAACACTGATATTAAATAGTGTTGACAGTAATCAATTTGACGTGCCTGATATTAAATAGTGTTAACAGTAATTTATTTGATATGCCTCATATTATATAGTGTTGACAGTATTCTATATGACATGCCTGAGTGAAATTTTGTCAGAAGGATGCCTTTGCATGTTCTGTAGGATCTGAGTTTTGATTCTTGTAGACTTTTGACAGGAATACAGATGTCATCGAATGAAGTCTTATCAATTCCATGTAGATTGTAATAATCAGTGTCAGTCATAGATGTGGACAAGTTAAATCAATCCGTTTACTTTTGTTCTGAAGGGCAATGTTTCTAATACTATCAACTTGACCATGTCCATCTAGTTGAAACTGGTTTCTGATCTCAGGTCTGAAATTCTTTCAAAAGCTGTATCTGTCTTTATCTGTCATCCTCAGTATGGCCAGGACAAGATCTTGCACCAGCGGTGCGGTGATGATTATATTCCTATCAATAAATGTGTAATACCTGACAGAAACAGGTTCTACAATGAAGTTTGGCCCTCTTTCCTTGCAAATACAGCAGGATGAATGAGACAAACCCATAACATACAACATGGACAAGGTTAAGTATTTTGGAAAATTAACATCAGTTTTTAGTTTCTTTTCTAGTGGATTGCATTATCGTCATTGGACTAAGTTACTTCGTGGAAAGACCCTCCTCTCTACTTGCATCTATATTTATCACAAAGTCACATTCTTTCTTTTACATTAATTAGGAATGTTCTTGGCAAAAACTTTTGAATCTCTTTGTTTCTTGGACTGTTAAGGTCTCTTCTTTCTTTGGTCATAGTTCTTTATGAGAAGACAACACATGGGTAACTTCTGGGTTCATATAATCTGGAGGAAAATGATGGAAGGTTGCTAGTACTACCGGTAATACGTAATAGTGCATATAATAATAGTGCATATGATAGTCCAGACCAGACGAGAAGTGGAGCAAATGGAGCAATTGTCCCTGGTCTCCAACCCAGTGGGTGCCCCTAAATGTGGTGAATTTTTTTTAATAAGAAAAATCTTTTGTTGTATTTTTAGTATGTATTTTCTAGAAAAATACAATTATTCTGAAATAATAAAAAATTCTCCAGTGCCTCCTACAACCTTAAGTCTCAATGTAAGTACTAGCTATGCATGAAATTAAGATGTTATTCAGTGTACAACCCTTTATTCTTGATACAGAATTTATTAGGTTTGAAATTAGTGGTGTAAAAATCACTCTTCAGAATTCAGTGTGATGAAGTAAACTAATGTTATAAAGTGCTTGCATGTCCATGTGTAAAATTTAAAGAAATTATAGATACACAGTCAGCCAATCTCAGCCTCAAAATGGAATGTATTTATGCTCTGCATAACCTTCAGTCTGATTGTGAATATAATATATTTAAAGCTAATTGCAGAAGTGGAGTTTCTGAAAATTACTGATTTATTTTATTCTTCTGTTGGTATTTGAGTCCAATGTATTATTTATTAATTGGAATGTTCAGTTAATAGATTGTTTTTAGCTAGTGATTTGAAATACATTGCAGTCTATATACTTTTATCCAGCATGTGAACCTTTAACAAGTTGCACTTTTTGTACTTTTATTTTAAGAAACAATTCAGTTTTAACATTCAAATAATACTGAACTTTCCTTTTCATGTACCTGCTTGCAGAGTCAACCATCTTTTCCTTCACCAAATCATATAATCTCCTTACTCACAATTTTTTTCATTGCATCTTCAAATTGAATGCTCAAGAATAAAACATATAACGACAATATATATGCCACTATGTACACTTATTTATAAAGAAAGAAGGAATTAATTGGTAACTAAAAAATAAATTAGTGACAATTATTGATATTGTTTATATCCATCTGGGGGGCCTTGAGTGGCCGAGTGGTCTAAAGTGCTGTCCGTTACGGATCACTGCCATCTCACCTCTGTCTGCGTTGGTTCGAGTCTAAGATTCGGCGAATGTGGATATGTGAGAAAGCTTGCCAGTAGCTTCTCGTGGGTCGGTGGTTCTTTCCGCAGATTTCCCGGTTTCTTCCTCCACCATTAATACTGGCTGCCATGTATAGCCTATCGTGTGCTGAAAAATGGCGTTAAGCCCCACAGCAACAACAACAACAACAACAATATATCCATCTGGATAATACAACTATTACGTGTTACAATATTTAGTGGTATAATGATTTACAAAAAAATACATAAGTGGTGACTCAAGATTTTTGCATATAAATATGGAAAATGAAATTATTATGAGTTGCTATGTTTCTTAAGTGGAAAAGAGAAAAGAAAAAAAAAGAAAAATTTATTTCAGGGATTTGAATGTTGATAACATTAAGTGGATATTATACCTTTAGACCACAAAACCCCTTACATAGTATGTAATAGTATATGAGCTATTCAAAAGCTTATAGTACTTTGTAGCAGCCATGGGGATTTTCTTTCTGTTATGTTTGATGCTCAACAAGATATATCGCTGTTCATTTCCCTGCTAACCGTTTTAGTTCTAAATATAGGCTCAAGTGATAGCATAGAAAATGCATTAGTTACTACACTATCAATAATTCTCTTGCTGTGGTTTTGTTTGCTGCAGAGACAAGATGTACTTTATATTGAATGTTGATTATTTATTCAGCCATTACAAATTGTACTGCATAAAGTCTTAAATAAGTGATTCACGTGTGGTAGGGCTAACTTGTTCCATGTGGTAAGTGATTTGGACAATCTATACAGTAGTGTCTACATGTACATGTACCTCACTTTCTATGATTGGATTTTTTTTACCATCAAAATTCCAGTTGAATTAACAACAGTTCCACAGTATTGCAAACCACTATAAATAATGCTCTTATTGACGTATTTTGTCCATAATACAAGTTTGATACTAATATTTAATAAAGGAAACTGGATTGTCTGTATCATCATACAACATATTGTCTGCAAATCAACACCTCCTGGAATTATATTAATTTCATTTCAATAATTTCTAAAGAATATGTTTGTTTGATAAAGTAAAACTGCATTTAATTTTAGTACTTTACTAAATTTATATAGCATAATAATTGTAAAATCAAAATTACATACCTTGTAATGTGTTGCAGTGGTAAAAGAGTCACTGTTGCTATGATACTATATGATGTTTTGAGAATATGCAGCAGATCCAGTATAAAAATAATTTATAATGCCACAAATTTGGTTTTTTATACATTTGTTGCATAAGTTTTAGGTCAATTTTATTTCTTCTAGGAGTTGTAAAATTGCTGGTACCAATTTTTTCTATAATATTCAACATTGCATAAATGCCCATATATTCATAATGCTGACATTGGAATCTAATCATTCTCTTTCAAATTAACGTTTCCCACATCAGTGAAGCAATGTAAAATTTTCAAACATTTCAATTTATATAGTAATGAAAACTTTAAAGTTTCATGTCCTTTCATAGGTCGATTGTCCTTGTTCAAATTTTCAATTGTGGTTATTTTTCTATGGCCCTTTTGTAATTCATGGTGTACATTGACAGGAAACATGACAGAAACATTGCTGTATTTAATTTACTAATATTGGTATAGATATCCTTCTATTAATCAGTTATGGTAAATACTAGCTGATATATTGGAGGGATTTTTGCATAAAATACCACATTTAGTTGTGATGTATATTTATCATGAGTCACCAAGTTCATTAAATAAAATATCTACAGTTTGTTTTAATATTTGTTGGTATTTTGGGCTATTGTAAAAGAGTCCAAGATTTATAGTATATATGGCCAATAAGCTGACCACCTAACTCAATGATTCAACTTCTTTTAGACAAAAATATGTCTTACAGCAAGCATGTACAGTAATTTTATAAACATGAGACTGATGATGAAAAAAATTATAAAAGATAAATAAAGAGATGTATTAAAATACATAGAATTTACTTTTGCATATTTTCAGCTCCAATTGAACCTGCTGATGAGGTTGATGCTGCTGCACCAAGGGAGGCAACACCCCCTCCCTCTCTCCCAGAAACAGAGACATTACCTGAACCTACCCCTAGGACTACTTCCCTCAGAGCTCGCATGAGAAGCAGACTGGAAAAGGCCAAGGTAGATTCATTGAGATTTTCTTGACCTGGAAAACTTTGATGTTATCAAAGGTTTAATTTTTTGCAGTACTGAAAAGGCCTTAGGTTTGACAATAAATAACAAATACAGAGTTTGGTGGAAAAATAACATTTTTTGTTAATTTCCCAGGATTTGTGTATAGAATGAAGAAAAAAATATTTATTTACTTGTATGTGTCTATGTCTATGAACATTCTTATGTTAGTCTTTTATATGCCTCCACCAATATCTTTGGAGGGAGCAGGTAGTTTTACCATAAACATGTATCCTGTTACATCATATTCTATGATGCCATCAGATATTGTGTCTGATCAATAACTTTGAATGATTGAAATCAAATTAGTATGAGACTTTCTTTAAAAAGACCTAGGTCAAGTTTAAACTTAACCCTTTCTTTACAAAATTTAAAAGTTATCATCCCAATATTAACTTTGAAATTTGAAGTTTAATTACACTTTTGGCAGGGGAATCTTTGTCATATGGACATGTGTCTCATTTCCTTTGTGTCAGATAGTGCTATTGTTTATGTGGCAAGTCAGTTTAGCTTTGTTTTGTATCAGATAGTGCTATCATTTATGTAGCAAGTCAGTTTAGCTTTGTTTTGTGTTAGATAGTGCTATTGTTTATGTGGCCAGTCAGTTTGGCTTTGTTTTGTGTCAGATAGTGCTGTTGTTTTATGTGGTCAGTCAGTTTGGCTTTGTTTTGTGTCAGATAGTGCTGTTATATATATGGCAAGTGAGTTTAGCTTTGTTTGTTTCCGATAGTGCTATTGTTTAAGTGGCAAGTTTGTTTGGATTTGTTTTGTGTCCGATAGTGCTGTTATTGATATGGCAAGTCAATTTAAATTGTTTTGCAATATAGGAGAGGGTTCAAATACATAGGTGCACACATACACAATGTACCCTTTTTTGGTACAGTGGACCTAGAAATAAGCTAGGTGTACATAGTAAAACCTTGATGTGCACTCAGATTTTGAAATCTGGTACAAAGTGCAAAATAATGAACCAATTCAATTTGAAATCTTGATGGAGTATTTTTTAATATAGAGCCTGAATGCTTCATATATGCTCTAATGCATGTACTCTAGTAGCCAAGTTATTGATTTTTATGGGGAGGCAACTCTCTCCCCCAGAGGCTGTATGTGGTGTTGGTAACAGTAAGGGCTAATGTCTGCTAAAGGACTGAAGCTTATAAGATACACACATATAATAATATTATGGCATTGCTCTAGAAGTTGCTGAGAAACTAAACCCAAAATTGAATCCAGTTTCCTTGTATCTCCCTCAGTAATTTTGTCAACTTTTAAATTCTTTCAAAATAGTTTTCGAGATATTTTGTTTGCACACAAAAATACAGATACACAGACCATAGTGATAACAGAAGCCCTTCTGTTATCGTGATATCATTTGGGTTAACAATCATCCTGTATGTTATTAAGGTATAGATAAATTCACCTTTATGGCTTATCCTTACAATGCATTTCCTTTTTGGTTATTGCCCTTGATGAAACTTATCAGTTTAGGCCCACTACTCAACCTGTCAAGAATATGCTCTACAAAATTGACTGGATTTCTACTTAGCCATTTAAAAGAGATGGGGTAATAGATATATTATCCCTGACACCTAAAATTGAAACAAACACAAAACGTGATGATGAATTATTTCTTTAAAGATTTTATTTTCTGTGGACAGGAGGAGGCCGCCCAAGAAATCCGTGAAGTTGAGAAAGAGAACAGAGAGGAACGTCAAGAAAGGCTGTTAAAAGGTCGACGAGACAAGCGAGGGGTAACACGATTTGATACAGAGGTAATTATCTTAAATTATGAATGGTTCATAGCAAATATTAATTAATGGAATTCTTATTTGTATATAAGTTTCTTCATGTAAAAATAGTACATGCATGTAAAGGACCATCATTCTACTTTACCCCAGCACAACTGTCTGAGAAATGAAATGTTACATAATTATAAAGCTGTAAGTCTATTAATTAGGTTTTCTTTACTATTATGAGGTTAACTTTCCTGGAATTTGCAAAATATAAGATTTCTATATGCAGATTAAGTAAATTCGTTATGTCATTAAGGTGAATTTATTGAGCCAAAATTTATCCTAAAGAGGCAGTGGAAAAAATCCCATATACATGATTGTTTTCTTATTCCTTATGCTTTTAAACAATATAACTTTCTGTCAAGAAATTTTCAGTTGGACATAGTACTTAATTTGGCACAGTTTTAAATTAAGCACTTTTAGATAATAATAGCGATAAAAAGCCAGTGAAATGTATTCTTATGTGAACATTTTATGATTTTTTTACAAGCATCGAACAAATACATACCATATATGCTCACTTACAAGTCCAATCCAACTGCAGATTGCTAAGACCCTGAACTGTTGACACATAATAGACTGGCAGATCAGGGTCTGATCTTTGTTTTAGGGATTACTTCTAACAGACTGCTTAGACCCAGATCGTCTGGTTTATTATGTGACAACAGATATGGGTCTGTGCAGTTGAGCTCAACTTGTAAGCAATTGTACCATACATAATCATTTATAAGACGAGTCCAACTGCAGATTGTCGCATAATGCACTGGCAGATCAGGGTCTGTGCAGTTTGTTTGGAGTAATCAGTAGAACAAACAGCATAGGCCCTGATCTGCAGGTGCATTATGCCTCAGCCAATCAGGATCTTTATTGTTTGCAGTTTGAAATGACTTATAAGCAAATACATATGGTAATTGGTACATAATATGAATAACATTGGTTTTCAGCTATACAAATACAATTTTCAGAGGATGCAAGTTAAATAAGTTTCTCCAAATTTCATACTGTAATTACAAAATATGGTGTAATTCTAAATATATTTTACTTTTCAGTAACTGGGGAAATTATGTACAAATACAAAAACAGCTTGATACCTACATAAATCATGTTCATTTAATACAGAAGTATGTACAAATATGCAATAAAATTGTCCCAACAGAGAATCAGTCATTTTATACACAGATATATACATAATAAAATAAAACTGCCCTAATAGAGAATCAGTCATTTTATACACAAATATGTACCAATACACAATAAATTGTCCCTACAGAGAATGAGTCATTTTATACACAAATGTGTACCATTATGCAATAAATTTATTCCTACAAAGAATGAGTCATTTTATACACAAGTATGTACAAATACAAATAAAATTGTCCCTGGAGAGAATCAGTCATTTAATATACAAGTATAACTCCAATTTGACCACGTTTTCTACAGTTTGTTTGGATGTAACGGTCATGTGATACTGATCTGGAATTTTTTTACAATCGATAAATTCTGTGGACTACTTCTGGTTCCTTGTTTCCATAGAAGTTGCAACAGTGTAATTGCACAGACTGTACTGCACTCCAATTCGTTCTTCTTTTGCTGAAGAAGACATTTGGCAGGCTTTACAAGCCAATCTTCAGAATTTATTGCATTTTGCTTCGATGATTGTTCCAGCAGCTGTTAAAGGTCATGAGCTCACTAAAATGGACACGAGTTTGCTTTTGAAAGATCAAAATGTGCCAAATGCAAGAACAACAAATTCTATAACAATACATGCCATATGCAAATGTAATGTTAAAAACAGGAAAAGCCTGGTTTAAACAGCATCAACCATTTTTGATTTAAATTTTAAAAAAGAAGGATCATAACAAGCTCCTTAGATAACTAGCATGACCCACTCTGTCACTCTACCCTATATAGTTACATAAAAATTGACCACTCTTGGCTAATGAAGATGGGGCCATGTATTTTGTTGTAGTGAAGAGGCTAATGAAAGAGAATTTTGAGCTACCTAAAAGTGATTGTTTTGTTAATGAAATCTGCTGATATGATAACAGAAGGAAAGTAAATTGGAATTATAAGGATTAAATGATCATGGTTGGGTATTTATTGATGTGTAAATTGTTACCTAATCACTCACAAAGTTAACATAAAGTCCTTTGGACTTTATTTACTTTTTGAGTGATTAGGTAAAATTTGCACATTGATAAATACCCAACCGTGATCATTTAATCCTATAATGTACAAATACACAGTAATATTGTCCCTGCAGAAAATCAGTCATTTAACTTACAAGTATGTACAAATACACACTGAAATTGTCCCTACAGAGAATCAGTCATTTAATACACAAGTATGTACAAATACACAATAAAATTGTCTGACAGAGAATCAGTTATTTAATAAACAAGTATGTACAAAGTATGTCATGTTGAAACCCATTATGTGATTAGATTAAGAATGACCTCATATCAATGTGATATGCAGCTTCATAACTGTTTATATCTAGCTTTACACCTACCTACTGTAGTAATTGTAGAGAACAAAATAAGTTACTAAAGCCATTAATGTAGTAAATTAATTGTTTGGTATGTTGGTGAACTTGTTTGATAGGTTCATCAGGAAACTTACAAAGTCTCCACTGCATGGTATGTTTTCTATTTTATCATTTCATTCCAGGTCACTAACAAATATCATGTAACTATCTACTGTATATACTATCTTATGAGTCGAGTCCAAATAGCAAACTGCACAAACCCAGATCTGCCGGCACATTATACATTGGCAGATCTGGGTCTGTGCAGTTTGTTAGGAGTAATAATTGTAACAAGCAGCATAGACCCTGATCTGGGTCTTTGTTGTTTGCAGTTTGACTTATAAGCAACAATATACAGTATTTAAGACTTGCATATAAAAGACGTTATGTCACGGAAAGTGCCTTTTGGCCTCCAGTGTTCACTTAGATTATGGACTATCAGGGTAGATCCAACAAGAGCTATGAAGTGGCTTTGCATCAAATGGGATGGATGGGTCAACCACATTGATGTTTCAAAGAAGGCACCTAGGGTCAAAGCACCCCAGCAGCCACCCACCCCTTGTGCAGCCACCCACCCATTGTGCAGCCCAGTAAATAAGCTGCTGCATACTCGGTTTTCTTTTTGTAAAGGTCTTGAGTAAAGCTACATCTCCACTTTATCAGGCATGTGTCCAAGGTAATTTATAATATGTAAGGGATTGAGTAAAGCTACATCTCCACTTTATCAGGCATGTGTCCAGGGTAATTTATAATATGTAAGGGGATTGAGTAAAGCTACATCTCCACTTTATCAGGCATGTGTCCAAGGTAATTTATAATATGTAAGGGGATTGAATAAAGCTACACCTCCACTTTATCAGGTATGTGTCCAAGGTAATTTATAATATGTAAGGGGACTGAGTAAAGCTACATCTCCACTTTATCAGGCATGTGTCCAAGGTAATTTATAATATGTAAGGGGATTGAGTAAAGCTACATCTCCACTTTATCAGGCATGTGTCCAAGGTAATATATAATATGTAAGGGGATTGAGTAAAGCTACGCCTCCACTTTATCAGGCATGTGTCCAAGGTAATTTATAATATGTAAGGGGACTGAGTAAAGCTACATCTCCACTTTATCAGGCATGTGTCCAAGGTAATTTATAATATGTAAGGGGATTGAGCTGCAAATCACATTTTGAAATAAGAGTAAAGATCTGTTCCCACCATACTTTTTATTCAATTTTAAGTTCATTGATGTTTATGTGCCTGGTTAAAAAGAGACAACCAGGACAGGTAATTTACTTGTAGACCCCTATTAAAATATTCAGATGTGCTGTAAAATGGTGACGTTTTGGGTACTGATTCCGTAAGTGATTAATTTTTGACTCCCTGATTTTGCTAGAAGTTATTGTTCTTTTTTTTTTGTAAAATAAGATGTTTAGCTGTAAATTTGCGAATGTGTTCCTAAGGTCAGCTACTATATTTAACTGTGTAACATAAATGTGATATGTTTCATAGGACCATCTACTATATTTAGCTAGCCACCCATCTGTGGACAGCATAGATTAAATTTTGCTGCATGTATCACTAAAGAAATACGTTTCTTATGAAACAAAAACATTCCTTGCAGATTTGTTCAACTTAGTCATGAATTTATATACAGGTGATGCTTAGTTTATGCCCATTCAATTTATCCACTTTCATATTAATGCCATTTATAATGAAGAAATAACATTCAGTTTGTGCCACGGCTTGTTTTTAAGCTATCACTGGTGCCATGTGCTCAGACTTTTGCACAGCTGAGGTGTGTGCATATTTACATTACTTTCAATTTGTGCTAATTTTGATTTATTCCATAACCTCAGGAACGCATCTGTGGCTTAGATCAAAGTGTCATCTGTATATTAGGCATTAATGTCTTTGAATATTTTTTATGAGTTGGAGTGGAATTAATTTAAATCTTTTTATTAAGTATTAATTTCTTTGAATATTTTTTATGAGTTAGTGTGGAATTTATTTGAATCTTTTAATATGTGGGGCCCCATTGTGACTGGGTGGTCTAAAGCATTCACATTTACCAATCACTACTATCTCACCTCTGTCTGCATGGTTTGAGTCGTGGACTTGGCCAATAAGGGTATGTGGAAAAGCTTGCCAGGTTCTTCCTGTGGGTCCCTGGTTCTTACCGGGGTTTTTTGCTAGGTTCTTACTCTGCCAGTTTTACTGGCTGCCATATATAGCCTACATGTGCTGAAAAATGGTGTTAAACCACAACATCTTTTAATATGACTCACAACAAAGACTTGTGAGTTAGTGTTGCTTTCAGTGAAGAGCTAAAAAAGTAAAATTTGCTTACTGAAAGAGACTTATTGACATTTTGTAAAACCTCTGAATTTGTACTTTACAGAATATGATTTTCCATGCAAGCAGATAATTGTTTGTTTTTTATTTTCATTGTATTGAAACTTATTGCAGATACATTTTGATGGAGGATTTAGATTACAGAAGAAGAACTGTTTTCTTGGGGAAAAAAATGTTTTAAAAACCCACTACAAGATAATTACTTTGTTTTAGAGATTTAATATAATTAATTTGGCATGTAAGCATGGATGACAAAATATTACATATACAATATAACATGACTTTTATCCCAACAATTTCAGATTGTTAATTTAATCTAAATTCTATTTTTATTATGTAGAATGATGTAAGGAACAATAATTCTTCACTGATAGAAACATAAATTCTTGTTTTGATATTTAAAATTAATGGTTATGTGAAAATTATGAAAATTGAACAAGTAGTTAAATCTGGAACTCTTGTGTCCTGAGCTCCATTAGAGGGTAAATAAATGCACTAGTTTAGAATGTAAACACTTGCATATATTTGATTTGCACATTTGCTGTATTGAATAAATTGTAAATTATATACATTTATTAATACCAGAGATCACAAGGGTCATATGATGAGGTAAACATTTTTAATATAATCTTAACTATTCAATAAATTTAGTATTTTTGTTCCAAATAAAAGCACAATGAATGAGCAAAACACCATTAATCTATTTTGTTTCATTTTATACATATCAGGTGGTAACCATGTAAAAGAAAATTCAGGAATTTTCAGTTGTAACAATATCTTGTACTGCAAATGAAAATTTGTTTTGGGAAAATAATCCATTGGAAAATTGTAAATTATGTACTTATTTAATTATTTCTTTTTTTTTTTTTTTTTGTCTTGTAGCGGCAATTCTCAATATTTTATGCTTTGTCATGTTTGTCATTAAATAAACTAAAGATTTATCATACAAGTACATAAAGAGATAAATTGGTGTTTTTTTCACTTATTGTCTGTATTTCTTGTATTGCACAGCCATCTTGTTTGTATTTGCTGGGACAGTGTTTGAACATGTAGCATTTGGTCAGGGTACAAAAAAGTGGTGGAAAATACAGCACTTGTCAGGGGATGTATCAATCTTTGAATATACAACACATGTCAGGGGATGTATCAATGGTTCAACATACAACACCTGCCAGGGATGTATCAGTGGTTGAACATTTAGCACTTGGTCAGAGATGTATCAATGGTTGAACATTTAACACTTGGTCAGAGGATGTATCAATGCTTGAAAATTCAACACTTGATCAGGGATATATCAGTGGTTGAACATACGGCACTTGTCATGGATTTATCAGTGGTTGAACATTTAACACTTGGTCAGAGGATGTATCAATGGTTGGAAATTTAACACTTGGTCAGAGGATGTATCAATGGTTGGAAATTTAACACTTTGTCAGGGATATATAAATGGTTGAACATTTAGCACTTGGTCAGGCGATGTATCAGTGATTGAACATTTAGCACTTGGTCAGGGGATGTATCAATGGCTGAACATTAGTACTTGGTCAGAGGATGTATTAATGGTTGAACATTAGTACTTGGGTCAGGGATGTATCAGTGGTTGAACATTAGCACTTGGTCAGGGATGTATCAGTGGTTAGGGGCCATAGTTTGTATTTAATTGACCTGTGTATGATGTGTTAGCAACTATGACAAACATTGATGCAGATTTGCTGTTGAAGTGCATTTGTGTGATCATGTTGATATCTGAAACATGTGAAATAATTATCCAAATGAACATAAATCCTATATGCAAACCATACCTTGCTAATTTCATTAAATCCTCATGATATTTAGAAAATGGTCCTCACTTCTTTTATATTCAAGGTTAGAATGAATAGACCCTGATGATGTGCCATGGTCCTCACTTCTTTTTATATTCAAGGTTAGAATGAATAGACCCTGATGATGTGCCATGGTTCTCACTTCTTTTTATATTCAAGGTTAGAATGAATAGACCCTGATGATGTGCCATGGTCCTCACTTCTTTTTATATTCAAGGTTAGAATGAATAGACCCTGATGATGTGCCATGGTTCTCACTTCTTTTTTTATATTCAAGGTTAGAATGAATAGACCTTGATGATGTGCCATGGTCCTCACTTCTTTTTATATTCAAGGTTAGAATAAATAGACCCTGATGATGTGCCAGCAGGTCAGGGTCTGTAGAGTCGAAATTTTAAATAACTCTTTTTTTCACATGTCTAAGAATTGGCATGTGTGATCAGTAACACAAAAGTAGACACTTTTCAGACTGGGATCCTTGGTTCATGCTCCAAGGCCTTTCTCTACCACAGATAAACTTGACCCATAATTATAACATAGAAACTATTAAAATTCCCACATTATAACCAAATATGCACGTAATGGACATGAAAAGACAAATTCATATGTGCAGCTGACATTTGCTTCAGTGTCCATCTATACTCCCAAGCCCTTAGCTGCTTGGTCGTAACTTGCATTCTATTGAGAACTTCATTCAGTAACTATATATATATATATCTATCTATATATATATATCTATCTATAACTGACAATATTTTGTATTTGCCTTTGAAAAAGACTCATTAAGAGTTGAAAGTGCTCAGGCTAGTTAGATACTTGTTTTGCACTGTTCATTGTCAGTATATTGCATTTATCTCAACCAATCCCTGACACATGTGATCCCTTGCTGGAGCCAGTGCACTTGAAAGGACTGTTGTTCACCATATGATTTGTATTCTTTATATATATATATATATATATATATATATATATATATATATATATATATATATATATATATATATATATGCCATATATATATATATAATAATATTATATATATATATATATATATATATGCTTAAATGGCATAAAAAGACAATTTATAAATGCAGTTGATATTGACCCTGGGGTACCTCCCAACTCTCATGGGTGTTGCAACTGACATTGACATCAGGGTCACTCTTTACCCTCAAAGGGACTCATCCCCAGGGTCATAGCCACCTGATAACCATGTACACACATGTACTTACTGGGCATGAAAATACAAACCCTGACCGAGTCATGCCAAGGATATAAAAATTATATTGACAGCTGCCTCACTAGGCACTCAGCATTAAGAGGTTTGTGTATAGAATGGTCAGCCTGGTGTCAGAATAATGTGACTGGATGGGAAATCATGCTACATGTCTGCAGCATGATGTCCCAGTGTTAGACATCACTAAAAAGTGCCACACTGCAGACATCATAGCAATATGACTGAAAAATTGTTAAAACTACATTACAAATCCAAATCATGCACACCCCAAACTGAAATATGTCCCTGAGGCAGCGCTTACCCAAAGGGAATTCTTGTATAAAGTTTTTGGGTAATTAAAATTCTTGCATAATTGCACAAGTCAGTATCATGGCTAATTGCTTGAAGATATATGGCATGACATATTTATAAGTTTTGGTTTTAAAACATCTGCAGCTTGTAATTATCTGTAACAATTACTTTTATATAGCTTTATTACAGTTTCATAAATGTACAACATACATAAACATTAAATTTCTAAATATTTTCAATATGTATACCTAACACCTAACCCCTACAGTCCCATACATCATGCAGAATGGCCAGACATACAGAAAGGTCTGTCTCATTTGCATTATAAACCTAATTTTTTCTTTTCTTCAAACAAAAGCAAAAATTGTATTGTGCTATGTTGGGTAAAATAAATTCATCTATGTCCACAAATACTTCCCATTTTTAAATACAGAAATGTAGCATATAAACAAAACTGTATGATGTACAGATTTTCTTAGCCTATATCAATACAGTTGTAGAAGAGTGTCAGTACAGTTCTAGAACACAAATAGTTCAAGAACATTCATGTTTTCTGGAAAAGTGAATTATTTGTTCACCATATCACATTTGTTCACCATATCACACAACATGATTCTGTTTCTTTTGTAAACAAAACAGTTGCACAAGATTGTTACACCAGCTAAAGAGCACATAAAATTCCATTGTTTCACATAAATCGGACCACCTTACTATTTCCCTACATAAATCAAATTTGGGTATTTAGTAGCTTATGAAATAGAGCATACTGTATAGTTTATGGTGTACAGTATACTATATAGTTTATGGTGTACAGTATACTGTATAGTTTATGGTGTACAGTATACTGTGTGGTTTATGGTGTATAGTATGCTGTATGGTTTATGGTGTACAGTATACTGTAGTAGTTTATGGTTTACAGTATATTGTGTAGTTTATGGTGTATGGTATACTGTATAGTTTATGGTGTACAGTATACTCTATGGTTTATGCTATACAGTATACTATATAGTTTATGGTGTACAGTATACTGTATTAGTTCACACATCATTTGCTGTTAACTGCTGACAGCTTTAGACTTGTATCTGAAAGCACGCTATGCGCCAGCAGAGATGAAACTCAATCTGAATATCCTCCTTCTTTTCCATTGCATGCTAGAAAAAATATTAGATCTGAACAGTGACCATTTTGAACTTCCCTCAACCCCATGATTGTCTTTATGTCACAATAAGTTTATCAACACAACAATGACTAGATTATGTATCATCACTACCAGCAATGTAAGAAGTAGTTTGAGGTTGTTGAAATTGCATGATGCCTTCAATCTTTATCAATTTTAAGGTTGCAGGAATAAAACTAAAAACCAAAAGTGCATGTATTTCTTTGATTGCTTAAACATCAGGTGTTATTTTCTATGTCTATTTCTTGGATGATCTTTTCTCTGCACATCTAGTTGGATGTTCAGCTATCAGAAACTTGCAAATTTTTAACTACCACTATACTTACCTTAAAGTCTCTTTCAGCAAGTCTGAATTATTCATTTCACACTGAAAAGAGACGAGGATATTTGAATGATCAGGAACTAAGCTGTTTATTCTAAACAATTATTTTAATGAACAGAATAGACCCTGACTGACCTGCTACTGCATTATGCCAAAAAAGATCTTGTTCTAAGCTGTTGGGTACAAATGGTACAGCTTTCCCTCATCATTATATCACTTTACTTGTCGATAACTGTAAACTGCATTGTGTATATAGCAGGGATGATAAAAATTTCAATGAATGCATGTGTGTGTGTAAAGGCAGGGGTTGAATAAACAAAACAATTTTAGTTAAATGTAAATTAAATGTAGATTTTCAATAAATGGTATGTTAATTGTGACAGATAATAATGTTTTATAAAGGAGATGTAGATATAATACAAAGTTTGATGTTGCTTTTTTTAAAATCCATATTGTCATACAATAGATAACAGTGGTTTTTAAGTACAGTGGCTTCAGAGTCAAGACTGCTGTTAGGGACCAGCATCACATTGCTACAAGAGAATGCTGTAAGTCATAGAGGCTTTGGATTTCATCTGGTCGTACTGTTCATAAGCAAATCTGTAAAGCCAGTAAGAAGAATGTTGCAAACATCTTGAGTGCTCCAATTCAATACTGCCTTCATGTAGTTATTAATACATCTCTTTCATCAGGTGAATTCCCATCATTTTCCAAAGCTGCCATTGTAAAGCTGCTTTTGAGGAAACCAATTCTTGACCCTATACTGCCCTGTTGGCTACCCGTTCACTCCATACACCAAATCTGTTCTCTTTGTTGACATTCTCTGATCCAACTTACACATGTGACGTCCCTCATGTGTACTCTCCTCTAAGCTACTTCTTCCTCTGACGCTTGTATTCTCATTATACCAACTATCAAATCCAAGTCCTACAGAAAACATTCTTTTGTGTATCAGGATCCAGATACCACAAATGAATTTCCTCATGATCATAGACACAATGACACCATGATCTCATTCAAGAATGCAATAAAAACATACCTAGTTCAACTGCAAGAACAGATTTAAAACTTTACAATGTTTCCTTGATTATTTTCAGCATGTTTTTGCATGTAATTTCAGGGTGTTTGTTTTTATCATCTTGTCTTGTATATATATATATATATATATATATATATATATATATATATATATATGGTAACTTATGTGGTAACTAATATTGTAAAGCTCTTTGAGGTTTTAAACATCAAGTGCTTTACTTATTATTATTATTATTATTATTATTATTATTATTATTATTATTATTATTCAGCAAATAGATTTTGAAATAAGCTTTTTTTTTCCTTTTTATTTTAATTTTGGTCATTGGGTCAGTTTCCATCCAGAATTGCATTTTAATGGAATGCATTATAATGAGTGAGAGCAGTATCCATTTTGCTGTTAAGATTTATATTTTAATATATAGAACAAGTTCTTGCATCTGTTAAGCTTTCTTCAACTAAATTACTCTCATATTTTTGTATTTCAACAAGTTTCCCCATGCTGCATATTGTCATATAGAGTTGTAATGTATGAGTAAAACACAGTGAGGTCACTTTTTTAAAAATTGTATGAATTGTTGAATTTTGGTTACACACATTTTACATTGAAATGATTGATGTATTGATCTTGTACAAAATTACTGGCAAATATGTTGTTATAATTAAAAGAGGTGCAAAAAATGACACAATATCATTTTGAGAGGCAGCACTCTGATAATGGGCAAAATTTGTTCACAATTCTTGAGACAAAGCTTTTGGGTAAGTAAGACTCTTTTTTAAGAAATTTCCTTGAAGGAATTGAGACCAGATGCCATTCTTGGACCTTGGTCTTTAAATGGAACATATCTGAACAAAAACAGTACTGTTTTTACTCATGTATAAAAGTCATCAGACAGCATAGACCTAGATCTGTGATTGTATATTGGAGTTTGTTGTTTGCTTGAAACAGTATGGATTCTGACAATCTTGGTCGACACTGTTCCCTTGAAATCTTAAATGGATCAAACATCACTACCTTGCATGATCTGCAGTGCATGTGACTGCAGATCTTGATGTACACCATTTCCTTGAAATCATTAATGGATCAAATAGCACATACCTTTCATGATCTGCAGTGCATACAATGGTTTATCTGGGTCTATGCTGTTTTCAGTTTGGTGCACATTATGAATAGGCAAATAGGGAGATTCAGAATCAGATCTGATGATGTTTTTAGAGGGAATTTCATAGTCATAAGACCTGTTATGGAGACTGTCATGTGTAAATTACATACAAGACTAGAGAGAATTTCACTTCCAAGTGAGATGGGATTCAGTGTGAGACATGAGAAGTATAAAAAATAATTAAACTATTTTAAAATAAACTCTGTTGATAAAGTTTTTAAAGATTGTAAGGCAGTGATTTTATAGACATGAATGCATTGATCTTGAAACCTTAATAGTGTGTTTTATCACTCTTGGACAAAACTGTAGGTATAGAGATTGTATGTTAATACTGTACTGTGTGTTATAACACACTTGGACAAAGCTATAGGTATAGAGGTTCAATGTTAATACAGTAGTGTGTTATAACACTATTCTTTCAAAACTATAAATACATGTATAGATTTTGTTATGTCAATAGAATAGTGTGTTACAACACTCTTTGACAAAACTATAAATACATGTATAGAGGGTTTTATGTCAATATAATAGTGTGTTATAACACTCTTGGACAACACTATAAATACATGTATAGAGGTATTATATCAGTAGAATAGTGTGTTATAACACTCTTGGACAAAACTATAAGGAGAGATATGGTTATTACAGTAGCTATTCCATCTAGATATTAGTCTCCATAAACATAATTTTCTCAATATCAAAATGTAGTCCTGAAAGGAAAATTTGTCACTTTTCTTGTCATCTTAAGGGTTTTGTCTGAATTAGATATTGAATGATGAATTGTTTATAATTGTGGATTGTTTATCTGATAGATGGATGAAGCAGAGCTGGAGAGGCTGGTAGAGTCCAAACAGATGAAGCTGAGGATGAAGAAAGAACAGCCAAAAAAGGAGAAGGTAAAGTGCTTGACTGAGGCTGTCTTCAAGAAGCTTACAGATTCTCTCTTGCTCTCTGTCTTTATCTATATATTTTGTAAAGCTTCCTCCTCTACTTTCTTTCACAGAAGTGTGCATATTGTCCTGTTCTCTGTTTTTATGTATACGTTATGTAAAGCCACTTCCCCCACACACACTTGCTATCACAGAAGCATGCATATTGTCATGCTCACTGTCTTATGTATATATTTTGTATGCTACCTTCCCCACTTTCTGCCACAGAAGCATGCATATTGTCATGCTCACTGACTTTATATATACATTTTGTATGCTACTCACCCACTTGCTGTCTCAGAAGGGTGCATATTGTCTTGGCACTGTCCGTTGTACATCTGTGCATTTGTGTATATTTAATCCATCCCAAATCCATTTCAGTGTGATTCCACAAAGACAACTTAGACAAATGGTATTTTTTTTTACCTGTTTAGTAAATAGCTTGTCAGCACAGTTACACCTCTCCCTCGATAAATCAGAAGTACTTGCATCCATAAACATGGACTACAGCATAAGCATGATTTGATTAATATTAACAGTTGGTTAGGGCAGGTGCTAGCAACTTTTGTTCATAAATGGGAATTGTAATATCCTATGTCACAAAGAATGTTAAAATACACAAATATTCATATAATTGATGTTAAAATGTATGGATATTATATCTTAAGAGACCAGTTAAAGTCTTTAAATTAATGACAGACTTTTAATATAAGTGAAGTTGGTATGTAGTACTCACAAATTTGTGTTTCTTCTTTAAATATGCTACCTGATCATAATACCTTGGGAGAACTACTACTACCTTGCAAATCCAGCCATCCCAGATTAAACCTTATTAGTGAAAAAGTTGCCTTGCCACCTAGATAGCAGTTAGAGTGATCTCCCCTTGATAAAGGGATTAGTGCCAAGTTCCATGAATTCTTCAGTTACTGCTCCTGCTGAGTAGCACACTCTCTATAGACAGAGAGGCCTTGCAAAATCCATACAAACAGTTTGGAAGTTTTCTACCTTGAAACAAATTAGAGGCGTTTCATCTTTGAAGGGAAGTAAACTGGATCTATAAATTTCCATTTTTTCCGTTCTTTCTTTCATTGAAAATAAAGTTGTTGACATTTCAATGTTATCACTTTGCCATCTTCACACTTTTGGGCACCCTTTGTTCACAACTACATAGGTGGCAATGGCATTCCCTCACAATGCTATAATTGTATTAATAAGTACAGGTCTGGTGCATGATATAGAAAACTGATTTAATATTGCTTTATAATTTCCACTATGTTATGGATACATGCAGGTAAGTATTTTATGTTATCTAGTCAGAGTATCCACTTCATAGTTATATATATGATGCTTAACTGATTTTACTTGTATAGGAACACCATTGTGCCTTTCCTACAAGTAACATTGTCTTGCAATGGATATTGTTGTGTCCACTTAGGTATGGTGTGTACTATAGAAAACTCATTTGTATTTTTCTGTATGGCTTCCACCATGGTTGGATACATGCAGGTAAGGTTTTCATATATGTTTTACTCATAGTGTCTACTTCATAGTTACATTAAGTGATGCTTCAGTGATTTTACCAAAAATTGACCTTCCTACTGTTAACTTGTTACTAGAATTGTTAATTTAGCACCCACTTTGCAAGTATTAATAGCAGTGCTCTAATTCAACATCATCAGTTACCATTTCTCATATCGTTCTTTTGGACCAGCTATATGGATCAGTATCATGTACACCATCCCAGCCTCAAGAACTGGAGAACATCATGCCAGCCAAGAGGGCCCTGTTCCTTCACACTCAGACTGGCTATCTACCTCCGATCACAATGGGCCAAGAACACAGTTGATCATACAGTATCAGCCACCAGGAGAATGCCCAGCTTAGTGCATCAGTACCCAGGAACCCAGTTATACAGCAGTAGAAACTGCACTATGCTCAAAACACTTTCTTTGGATGACATGTAGTTTATTCAGGCACTTTTTTGGATCAGCCTGATCAGTATAGTGCAACTAGACACTTCTGGCAAACAATGTCCAGTATATACAGGCACTTTCATGGATCAATCTAACCTGCATAGTGCTGCAAGACACAGAGTACAATGGCCAGCTTGGTGCCTCAGTTTAAAAGAGATGTCTCTTCACTTGCCCTCAAACCTTTGCCACCCAAAGGGAACCTCTACCTAGCAACAGCTTGGAAGTAATGGGATCAAATTCATGACATGCTGCAAATGAAGTGAAATGCCATCCTCGACACGATTCTCTAACTACTTCTCAGGTAGCACAAGAGACATCGACTTCACTAACTGTATTTAAAAAGAATGCAAACTGGCTTCAAGTTACTGATGCTTGGAGCAAAGAAGTTTTCCACCCACTCCCATCAAAGTTCTGTCCTCAATCCTCTACAATACCTGCTTGATATACAGGTCTGGTATCAGGTGATCATTGACTAATGATGAATCTGCATTGCTTCCACAATCTGACAGACTGACATTTTGAGCTGCTTACATCATCAATTACAAATTCCAAGCATCTAGGGATGCTTTTTCTTGCAGATGTCTTCCCTGGAATTGTAGTTTGTGGTTCTACAATACCCACACACCAGTTTTCCATTTGGATACCCAATGGTTGATGCATAGGATCAATGTTTGATCTAGTATCTAGAACGATTTCAATAGGTGGAACACAGCTTACATTCTATCACCCCAAATCTCACCAGACATATGTAGGAGCCTGTTTATAAAATAACCTGCTTCTTAAACTTAGAGGCCCAACATACTATGGTTATGGCTGTAACAGCAGCTATGGACTTACACCTGGTGGAATGAGATGCAATGCTCTCTACTTCTTCCTTTCTTAAAGACCGTCAAAGGCCAAGCTACACTCACCACCTTAATCATCTAATCGCCTCTTTAATGATCAGGTTGATGAAATCTGCAAACAAGCCACCAAGGATACCTTCTTTCCCTTCCTCACAGTCTCAGCTATGGTGGAAGCATTTGAAAAGCAATAAACAAAAGATTATATGGATATCACTAGAGCACAGGCCACTGGGAAGCAGTCCGTCCAAACTTACAATCATCGAAAACTACAGTTCTCCTGGACTAATATGGACAAGAGGCAAAAGGAGGGTGATCATTTTTGCTCGCATTTCTCTCCACAAGACTTTCCTTATTTCAAATGACATCACCTTCATGCCCCCCTTATCAAAGATCCCAGTTAGGGAAAGGCTTAAATCTTTTGCTGCTGAAAGAGGAAGATTTGCCATGACATATGGAGTATGGACCCGACAAGTTGTTTCCAGTTGAGTCTGCATCATGTTCAGTGCACCTCTTCCTTTACCCAGGGTTCCCTCTGCTACAAAGGTAGCACTCTTCACATGGTTGTCAACTAGAGTGCATTCATTTAACTCTTTTTGTGCTTTTTCATTCACAGTGAAATGCAACAACAGTTTCTAAATGTTGTTCACTACACACAAAAAAATCATTGTGGACTTGCTTGACTTCACATCCCCTCTCACATAGCTTACATTAAGGTACTGTGATTTACCTAGAAAAACTACAGGCTATAAAACAACAGGTGAGTTATGTCTCGGAGCATGACAGGATATTACTTGTTACTCTGCTTCTCAGTCTCAGTCCCCTTGTCAACAAGGACAATTACAGCCTTGTACTATTTCAAGATTTCGGTCGTCTAGGTAAACAGAGAATGTCTCCCTCAGGAACAAGGATTGAATTAGTACAGTTGTGCATTTCTTGCCTATACTGAAGAATCTACCCATTAGAGAATTCCTTGGTCTGCTGGATTTGCTTAATGCAGCAGTGGACATCATAGTCCTAGATCACCATCTTGGGCTCCCATTATAATGATTATTTGGTCCAAATTGAGGCCTAACCTTTGACCACAGGAACAACTTTATCATGAAGAAAGGATATTGGACAAACCAAAGACCTATCTGATCTTCTGTCCATTTTTGTTTAAACACTTCCAGTGATGTTAGATCCTTGCTCAAAGTGGAATCTATCATGGGTACTAACCTGGTTGAACAAAAAACCATTTGATCTGTTCTCAAGAGTTTCTTTGGTTCACCTCGTATAAGACCTGCATCCTCACTGCACTGGCGAAAGGCAAGCAGAATCAGCAAATATTTGCCCTATTAATGAACCCACCTGCATGCATTTCCGACAAGCTATGTCATTGTCACATATGATGGCCCATGCTTTCATTGCAAAGAACAGGCTACCATTCTTTGGTAATAAATTCCTGTGTACTCTGGACACTTCATCTCAAGGTAATCTACAGGACCCAGAATGAGCTCTGAAGTGGTACGTAAAAAGGACTGAACTTTTGCAACAAGGATGATCATGCCTCTTCTCACACCTCACAGATGGAAAGAACAACACATGAACAGACACTTCCATCCAGGATAAAGTGGTTTATTCATTCCACATATCAGAAATAACTCCACACCAATGAATATGCTTCGCATCTCAGTTCACGAAGTTAGGACAGTAGCCGCATACATTACATATGAACAAGTTTGTTCTCTAACTGTTATTATCCATGTTTTAGGATGGAGATCTGAATCCACTTCTCCAGCTTTACTCTCATAAATCTTTCATCCTAAAAAGCAGAACTGAATCTGTTGGAAACCTATAGCTGCACACAAGAGGTTATCTTTCTAGATGATTCAACTGCTTCATAAGGATTTGGCTTTCTGACTTCCATTGGATTTGCAGGAGGGAAAAACGTTCCCGTTTGAAGCTGCTCCCCATCACATGGAGTCTATTTTCCTGTTGGGTTATTGAGAAGCTGTCTCATGTACCTTAGGGGAGTGAAGACTCTTTGGGGTGGAGGGTTTAACTATTCTCTTAAGCTGTTATGATTGGGTAATGTATTTGAAGAAGAAACCAATTTTTTTCTTTAGTAAAATATGTTTCTTTGATAATACTTATTTGATCATAATGCACATACAACCTCTCAGCCTCCTTGCAGTTACATCTATGTAATGTGCCTTCCACTCCAGTAATAACTGAGTTATTCATTGGATTTGGCACATGCTGGTATCAAGGGGAGATCACTCTAACTGCCATCCATAGGTGGTCAGATAACTTTTGTCATTTTGGCTAATGGGGGTGCTCACCAGTTATTATGTACTTTCGAGAGAATGACATATGTAAGGTGAAGTTGTTTGCATTTAAAACATGCACATTGGAGAGAATGTTGGCATACCTCTATGCTACATTGATGTAATGTGGCTGACATTTGTTTGGATATTGTACTTTTGGAAATTGTAAATGATCTTAGCACACTGCTAACCAAAATGACTGCTCCCTTGTGCTCCAAAAATCAGCCAGAATTTGTCTAAAGTACACTATCCTTAGCAGCTATTAAAATAGGGAAAATGAATTTTGCCAG
>JAECUM010019901.1:0-17734 GCA_016617855.1 Megalonaias nervosa
GATTTTATAAAGCAATTTGATATATCAGTACTATTGGTAGATAAATTTGTGATCCTCCCATGGCGCAATAATACGCATATATAAACATTCTAGCGACCGTCTGCAATTTCCACACATTAATCATTAGCGAGGTATGAAAATAAGAATGAAAAGTATTAATAATCCTCGTTTTGATTGAATTTAATATGGTACACATTTTCATCACAATCCTTTCTGCTTTCTGTCCTCCCCCCCCCCTCACCTCTCAGGCATAGCTCACAAACTACGCCGAAATGTGGAGTGAGCGAGAAAGGGAATTTTGGCCTGTTTATAACCTTGAAATAGAAATTACACCAAGTAAAATATGGTTCGTCGTAACGATACGTGTGCACTTTTCTTGGGATTTATCTACAGTGTTTATCAATGATACAAAGTTGCAAACCAAATCGACATTATACAGTACGTTCCTCGGTAACGTGGTATGCATACTGTGATGTATGTAATATTTTGTTGTTGTTTCTTAAACATATTATAATCTTCTAAAAATCGATTATTATTAATTAAATATGTTAATGTACAAAGCTAGCTCTCTCTCTCTCTCTCTCTCTCTCTCTCTCTGGATCATCGTAGCAAGATACGGGCTAATGTCAATGAAATGACTAACGTAGTGGATTTTTGTTTGTGTCATCCCACGATATCTCTGGTCTTATGAATGAAGGTAAAAGTTAAGTCAAACCAACCAAAGAATGTGTGTGAGAGAGAGAGAGAGAGAGAGAGAGAGAGAGAGAGAGAGAGAGAGAGAGAGAGAGAGAGAGAGAGAGAGAGAGAGAGTTTATTGTCGGTGGCACTGTTGCTAGAGCAGAATAATGATTTAGATCAACTGTAAATATATAAAAATATTATAATTACCCCTTGTTAGATCGTACTTTCGCTTTGTTACTATTCCATATTAATTTTCTTGCGCCGGGACGTCAATGGCAGCGTTCATGTCAATGGCGCAGCTAACCGTGTGTTTTTGTCGTGCTCTACTTTTATCATTAAAACCAACTTTCATGTTTATATCATAATTATGTATTATATTGATTTAATCAATGTGAAGAAAAATAGAAACGAAAAAATAATACAATCAACTTATCAGTATGCAAAGGTGATTGTGAATAGCCACAAAAGGCATAGAACTACATTTTGTAGCGGACACATTCCGGGATGTGAGGAGTTCATTCATTCCGTCAATACACAGCTGCCTGTAATAAATCTTAACTCCGTTCATAGGGCAAATATATGTATTTGTATGTAATATAAATAAAATATATGTATAATATGTACGCTGTATCAATGATATACCACTCGTTGCATAAATTTTTCATTTAATGGAAACTCGGCAAGCCTCGTTTCCTTTTAATGAAAAATGTATAAAACGAGTGGTGTATCATTGATACAGCGGACATATTATACATATATTATATATATATATATAGATACATACATACATACATACATACATACATACATACATATAAACCAGAGGGTTCTGCATACTCCCATTTGTAAGACGTTTCTTCATTTTATAAAAAAAATAACATATTTCAATTTCAAATCACAGGCTGCATGTTCAAGTCATTAAATTATTGATCCACGCAGAAGCTGGCCAACTCATCATGTCAGGAAAAATAAAACTGCGACTATAAAACAAGCGAAATTGACATAAGTTGATGTTTGTTTATATCATGAGCCTCTCGGAGAAGTATATAAAAATGTGATTATTATTGATATTCATCTTAATTTTTGAAAGCTTCAAGTATTATTCAAAAGCCGCAAATTCAGCTTATTTAGTGTAATAATATCACTGGGCCATATATGATTTATCAGACGGATAAACCAATGCTTATAGCAGGAGTTCAATTTTCGAAACAGGAACAGATATGACATGCTATCGCTTTGCTAACAATTTCGAGGAATAGACAGATCATTATTATTTTAGTCGTCAAGTTATTATAATTTCTTTAACAAAGATTAACCAATCCGTTACTGGATGAGATTATTACTGTAACGACTTTCAGAGAAAACAAGTCTTTGCCTTTCAATGTCCTCTGCATATTCAAATTTCACGGCTTTGTGAATTTAGAAGAATGTCTCCATATGATGTCCTCTCGACAGCACTTTCTGGTGATTCCACGGGCGAAGGCGTTCGTCCTTTCCTACGTATCTGTGAGGACGATGAGTTATATTAACCTCGTCTACTCTGATCTTTTAAGATACAAATCGTCTGTTTTTTTCCAATCTAATGGAATTATAAATTGTAGCGTCGTAGCAATGGGTGTGCATCAGCTAATGCCAATACAATCCATTCAATAAAGAGTTTTGCATTTTGATAACCTCTTGTACTGTGTGATTGTAACCTTAGAGGATTAAAGTCGCTTGAATCAGAAAGATGTTCAGGCAGTTTATACATCCAAGAAGATGCAAACTGTACGTCCGTGTACTGGAGAACTTGACGGAGGTTGTAAACTGACTGTTGTTGTTTAATGCTGCCTATACGCACGTTTTGTGTTCTAATGTTGGTGGTTTAAACTTACTTTTTCTGATATATATTGCATTAGAAGCATCCTTTTAAACTGCAGTACAGAAATTAGACATCCGGTTTCCAAATGAAAATCGAAATGGTCATTTGGTTTAGCATAATATTCAAGTATGTCATTGATACCACTTTCTTTGGTTGCGTATATATTATTAAATAAAAAAAACATTGTAATTCTTTATATGAGGTGGTCATCAAGACCGTAAAACTGTCATATCTGTGTAGATGATCCTTCATCTTGCGAGTGATATTTTTCATGGCAAGTGAACATGTTAAGTAAAGTCAACATTGGTTCATCCAGATGACAAACCAGTCTGCTTTAAAGCTATGCTCATGGTAGATATCTGGTTTTTCAATAATGTGCAGTTTGGAGTGTTAGAGTTTGGAAATCCCCTTCAAAGTGTGTATATGAATTTGCTCTTTCAAGATACGCATGTGTCGACCTATAGAATAATTCGTGCTTATTCTACCATCTACCTCATTTTTTAGGTTTTTAATAGTATGGTCGCTCAGTGTCAAATTGTTCTTTCTGCAGAGCTAATATGCTTGAAAAGATCATACTGTTTCTTCATATTATTTTCCTGTATGATAGGGTCATGTTTTCATCGGTGATGATTTTTTCACTCTTTTTCATTTCACTTTTGCAATTTGTGTAGACCATGTCGTTCTTCGTCAGCTTCAGAAACTGTCGAGTTATTTTGATATTTGATTGTGTTGAATTCAGCTAATTTAGCAGAATGTTTGTTGGAACATGACTAGTTGATTTTGCATGCCCCTTAAAATGGTAGGTCATTAAAGTCGCTGTGTAGGCATACTGATTAACGTAGTGAGAAGAAAGGAACCTTTACTAAAATGCACCAACAGTCACTAACAGGAACAATCTAGTAAAACTGTGCATTAAACATCCTTCACTAGTTAAAACACCTAAGTCCATAGATGTGTGTGTCAGTATCTTCCCTGAAGCTGAATTAATTTTACCTGATATCAAAATTTTCCTTCTGTTAACTCGACTGCTTATCTGTATGTAAATAGTTCTCCCGCACCCACCTCAGCTACATATAAATTCCTATTTTGTTCCACCAACATTCGGTAACCCAGTGGTCTCTTGTTCAAAGATCAAGAGCGGTATTGTTGCATATAATAATTAACGGGAGTGCAGGTATTTAATTAACCAGTCAATCATATGCTTAAATCAATAACTTCTTAAGCCACAATACATTTGATCTCATTAGACTGTTCACTTGTTTGCTTTCCGATAGACAAAAGTACTGTATTCCTCTTTGTTTTGGCGATCATTACCTGTGTCCTATTTTGAATATATACTTTATTTGTCTGCAAAACGTTTGTGTGTGTATTTGTTTTGGTATGCCTGTAAATATTTATGTTCTACCATATATGCAACTAACTGTACAAATCAGATTATTCCTGGATGGATAAAAACGTCTTTGATCTACTCCACTCGAAATGCTTACTAAATGAAAGTCATATTCATAACTGGAACTGAGTATTTCTACTCTTTATTTGGCATTAGGATTTTCAATACAGCAATAGCGGTATTTTATCAACTTCATTTAAGATATTAGCGCAGTTTCACTATCATTTTTATTTCAATAGTAATGAATAGGACAGACCTAGACAACATCAATAGGAAATGGTCAAGGAGTTAATTAAGTGGACTTTTAATCAAAACTATTTGTTGTTTATATGCAAAAGGAATGCGTTTGGTCTCTTTCTGTCATGTACATATTGCGGGTAGGTGTACGATAGAGGAATAATTTGAACTAATCACTCCTTTCATGTTTCAGTTTATCTGTTATGCGAGGATTAGAAGCTATTTTAAATATAAGTAGTGTTCTCGTAATCTCATTATTGACTTACTACTGCTGTTATCAAAAGCCATTCTTAATCTCGACCTCCTTCTTGTAGAATCAGAGAGAGAGGGAGATAGATAGAGAGAGAAATTCTTGAAATATTCCTTTCTATTTTCGTGCAAGCTTTAAAGGGATTATTATCAACGTAAATCGTTCGTATTGTAGTAAATATAATTTTAGTATATATTACACATTGTGTATATGTGAGCAAATGTTACCAGCAAGATAAACTAATATTCCATATTTACATGCGCGATTCATGCTATATTCTGAGTTTCTTCATTACAGTAACTGTCTATTTCGTTTCATATATAATAAACCTGGATTTTGTTTTTAGCTATGTACAAATTTGTATATACTCCCCCTGCAGAATCATTCGTTATGAGAACAAGCACAGCAATGAATGTTGGTACATGTATTTATGCGCTCCTTTAATTAAATTACATTTTTAGAGTATTGTACGGTTTGACAAATGGTCTGCATAGTTTTATGCTATTTATTAAGAATTAGAAAAGCAACCAATGTATATGTCTGGAAAGAGCGATGTACACATATTTAAAATTCCTGAAGAAAAAAAACAACATTTATGGTCCGTTCATAAAGTAAACGAATCCAGCTAGGTCCGTTCACATATTATGTTCTCAAACGTAACTGTAATTGCATCTTTAACGAAGTGCAGTATATCTGAAATTACTTTTTCATTACATGTGCTGGTAATAAAATATTTTAAGATTTCATAGTACTTCTTAAGATTGTGTCCCATATGCTAATGCCCGATTTATTAGGATAAATTTGGACAACTGGGAAAATATATTTCTGGATCAGATGACTATATTTGGACTTAGTTCGATATTGTTAGTGAACAGTAGATTAGTGAATCTACTCAAAGTATTCCCCATACATTTCTACACACTTTCACAGTCTGATTATCCAAATATTAAATGTCAATTTCGTATTCACTTTTTGGTACGTTGTTTATACACAGGAAAAGTTCACTTCATACCACATTACAGCTTTTAAATCATTGGCCTCTCATCGAATCTTTCATAATGGGATTTAGCCATAAATAACTGGAACAAAAGTAGGGCTGTATATCGTAAACGTGGATGATATACTCCATCAGGAAGTCTACAATGATGGCGAATTTATGCGCCGCTTCGTTGTCATAAAATAGATGGAAATCAGAGAGTAACGGTACGCGGAAGGGTGGGTCGGTGTCGTTCCTTAATCTTTGGCAACGTTTTGGAGACATAAAAATATCCAGTGTCACTAGTAGATTCGTTACTGGTACCTGGACGACAAAAATTGTGCATCGAAAAACAGTGCCGAAAAGCTATCTTGGCAGTCTCGCAACGTCGAACGACCTGAGGTCTCTGCTCGTATTAACTAATCCAAACTTTATTAATTTCTATTGAGTATGGTGCAAAGAGAAAATTACATGTTTCGTTACCTGTGACAATCTCATTCAAACATTTCTAGTCACTATTTTCATCTCCAGGTGAATACAACTTTGGCGATTCCAACTGATGCATGTTTGATAACCCATCAAGAAACGGACCCATTTTGCACCAGCCCTTATGAGCTTCATGTGATTCTCAATGGTGACCATTGAAAATAGTTCTAGTCAATTATCCCTATCTCTAACACTAAATAATAACTTTACCACAGTCAAATTGTACCTATTTCACATCGATGCAAAGTTTTACAGGCATTTCTCCGAGTTAGCATTCTAAGTGGCTGTCAAATCTCTTTTTCAGTTTGAATTATTAACGTGATTCAAATCACCAAATTGAAAACGCATGTCTTACTGTTCCTATTTTCATATTATTTATTATTGAAAACACCGTCTAGAAAGTTCCAAATTTAATAAATAACTTGGTGGTATTACATCCGAAACTTTTTCGCTTAAATTAGAGATTAATTTATTAATTAATTTAACCCTTCTCTGCCGACTTAGATCTGTATGTTTAATATTAAATTGACATTTATATAGTACAGGTCAACTAAACAATTAAGCTTTACGTGTTAGACGTCTCTACGTAATTACTCCAAATTGAAATAAATCAACACTCTGAGGTGAATTAAGAGCGTTGACATACAGTTCGGTTGGTTGAAATGCGATGGTAGCCGATGAATGACCAGGTGTGTGTCAAAAATGGTGCAAGTTTCTTTCATGTAACTGACCTATATAAGCGCTTTTTCAGTATTAGTGTGCATCTCTTCCAGATCTGTCCTCTTGCAAATTTAAATTTATTTGGTTCTCGTGAAGCAACTAATAAATTAGTTGTACTTCAGATCAATTTCTCTGTCTGTCTGTCTGTCTGTCTGCCTCTCTCTCTCCTGGTGCATCATCCTGGTATTTTTATTTTTATTTTTTTTGATGGACGTGACGTAAGATAATGAAACTATATGTGACTAGTAACATAGCTTGTGTTGGCTAACGTCAAAGCCTGAGAATGAGTACAGCGCAGATAAACTAGTCTTGGAGTTCCTTTGAATGAACGTTGCTAGCTCGTATTCTTTATTTATTTTCTTTCTTTTTCCGTTCGGCTAATAAAGGAGTTTAAATACTTGCACTTTTATTTAAGGGATTAGTATTAAGTGTTGTCATTTCTTGTAATAATTGTTTATACACTCAGACGTAAGATCACTTTCGTTACTTTATAGGCATCTTGACATGAACAGAAATGGAGAATAAGAATGCTTGTACAATTTATACTCCATGAGACGACATCCTGTTTCGTTATCTCCATAGCCAGTCCACGTTTTACATATAGTCCTACACTCGAGTTTCCGTACTTTGTTTGATTCACGATACCGACACAAACAGGAAACGAAACTGAAACCATCAATATTTGGTTCGATGTCGTAAGCTGTTGATCTGTACATACATGATGTAATAGGCGATCTGTGTCTCCACAAAATCTGTCTTTCTAAAAGCATAAGGCAAGGACGAAACAAGACCTTATAACTTAAAAGTCGGCATTTCGGTTGAATGAATTTGAATTATTCAAGAGCAGCGCATTAGATGCATTCAAGTAGGATTAAGTTAAGAGATAATACAGTACAACAAAGTTCGATTACACAAGGAAACATTGAGACAGACATAGTGTAAACAAAACAAATACATAAATAAATTGATCCTACATTCGAAGTACAAACTACCAGGATGCGTTTATATTTTACATTGCACTCAGTATTTTTGAAAGTGCTTGCACTTTTACTATCGTTGATATGAAACTACTAGCATCACACATTTATCTGTATCTCCATGTACAAGTTAACTTAACAATCAATCTTTAGTTTGTCAATACATTTAGATGGTGTTCCCTAGGTTAATGTGTCATCTGCTTTCGTCATATAGATGTGCTAAATCACTTAAGGTCATTAACTAGGCAAAATATGTCTAAATCGTGCTTAACGCAGCAGTTAATCCAAGATCATCATGTTAACTTGCAAATTCAATGTAAATGTGCTTGGAATTATTAAAATTGTAATTGCATAAATAATCACTATTTTTTTTTTTAAAGTACTTTAGGTCGACGAAGGGAAATATATTTATATAAAAATAATTCGCACTGGCCGATAATCGCACTGATCGGACATCCTTTAAATGAATCTTCATAATATTTTATGATTATTATTAACAACATCGGTGCTGTTGGATTGTTTTATCAGTAAGATCGTTATTACTTACTCCAGGATACTATTTCTTTCCTTGTGCTGTAGCAACATAGGGTTTTCTTTTATAAATAAACCACAAATATTCAGACGTTGTAGGTGTTTCCGGTTTGTTCCTGGACAGACGTATGCACGAACGGTCTTAAGAAAGAACGGAGTAATTTGCTTTAACAGGAACGAGCGGTGGAAGAATTAAAAACAATCAAACAAACAAACATTATTTTAATGCTCGCTCTATTAAGTGGTAGACGACAAAATGCAAGCGAGAACCAGCAACACGTAATGTAAAGAAGACTTCATTAGAAATGATGATGAGCTTGGCTTATTCAAACTTGAAGAATATTTAGTTTACTTTACAAAACTTGCATTCTAAAAATTCAGTTCTAACGAAAAAATATGGGTTCGATAGTAAAATGACCTATCTGACTCTTTGCGTGTATGTATGTGTATACATGTCTTTATTGAAATTTACTCTCTTAGTTTATACTTGATGTATACTTAAATGACACGTGAGATCTGTGTCAAACCTTTGGAAGTATTTGCATGTGTCCATTTGAAAGACTGTCTTGCTAAAAGTTGTGACAGGTTCCACGTTTGATCATCAAATATAAAAAGATCTAGTATCAAGCCTCAATTTAGTACGAATACTTGCTTCTGATTTAAATGATGGGATAATCAAGAAATAATATTGATGGATCCATCAGAAATCATATTTAATTATATTAAAAACTGTCAAGTCTGTTAGCAATTGTTAAGTTTATTTGTTAATCGTTTCATTGTACTCTATCTTGCCGACCATTTACCGTACTGTGTGCAAGTGAAAGTTCGTGCATATCACTTGGGCTTGTGAAATGTTGCTTTAAAGAGTGTTTAAGTTGTGGCAACTTCCTTTTAGATTTATATTTTGTGTCATGCATGTGCTTCATTATATACATGCTATTTATCTGAAATAGGGAAAATAATTAATATAACCGGATGATTACATGACAGATAAACTTCAAATCGATCATTTTCCTTGTCAGAATGTTGCATATAATACTTAAAATGGCTTTCGAATACTCTTTATTTCTGTTCCGTAAAGTCTCATTGTTGCATCATGTATGAAATGCCAATCATTTAAATTATTTATATTTATCACTTTTATTTTTTCCATCTTATACGGTAGCAAGTACCGACTGCTACTTAAATCAATTAAATATTGATTAAAGGTAGTAAGAACCTCTTGATAAACGTTGCATGTTTTAACCAATTATAAATATCATGATCCAACTCTTTCTTTCATAATATCGGTAGATTTCATCAACAAAGCGTTTACTTTTAGGTTTCTCGAAGATTTCTTTCATTAGCCTCTTCGCTGCGACAGAATACATATTCTCATCTTCGTTAGCCAAGAGTGATCGATTTGTATGTAATTATATAGGGTAGAGTGTCAGAGAGGGTCATGCCAGTTGTCTAAGGAGCTTGCTATGGTCTTGTTTAAAGTTTTTAAAAAATGGTTGTTGCTGGTTAATCTATTATATTCCTGTTTTAACATCACACTGCGTATGATACGTGTTGTTATAACATCCGTTGTTCTTGCTTTCTGCGCATTTCGATCTTTCAAAAGCAAACTGGTGTCTATTTTAGTGAGATCCCAAACTGGTGATATGATCCTGACCTTTAACAGCTGCTAAAATATGTTATGGATGTGAAACGCAGAAAATTCTGAAGATTGGCTTGTACAGTTGGCCATACGCGTTCTTGGGCAAAAGAAGAGTGTATCGGAGTTCAGGACGGTCTGTGCAATTACATTGTTTTAGCTTGCAATGGGCGAGTTGAATATGGGGTTTGTAAATTTTGATCGGAAATCACAGGGGTTGATAGGTGGAGGCTTGTTGTAGTTATTATTATGGTGAAAAGCGTTGATTTAGATAAAAGTTAACATACAATTACCTGGAAACAAGAAACCAAAAGTAGGTTGTAAAATTTATCGATGTGTAAAAAACTTCAGTATCACGTGACCGTTCACATTCAATCAAATTGTAGAAAACGCGGTAAATTCATAAAAAAATTATATATATATATATATATATATATATATATATATATATATATATATATATACATACATACATACATACATACATACATACATATTAGGAATTTGTTAATTGGTTCTTATCAAGATTCGAACATGGGTCAGGGCAGAAATCTCATTGCCTGTAGGCAATAACACCTAGTATAAGATATTGGATGAGAATTTGTTACAGAATTGAAAAATTTAAATGTCTAAATTATTTAATCCCTGTGACAAACACATAAACGTTTTTCTTAGAAGTGGAAATTGTACTTGAGAGGTTTAATTTATCAAAATTGTTAGATTTTATGCAACGAATAGGAATATGGCGAAGGAAAGATTTAATTTGTCAGATTTCTTAGATTGTGCAATGAATATTAGTACAAGGAAGGAACCAGTATAATAGGATTTATATTTTCTACAATATTTACCTCCCTTATGTTATGTGAGGGTGAGGGTGCTTATTTTAAAGACTTGGCTTAGTTTTAGTTTTTGTTAAGTACTATTGGCTTCTTCCTTATATCTGCCCACCAAAGGAAATAAAGACACAAAAAATTAAAAATATCCCTTATATTTGTTTGAATGGGTTATTGTTGTCTTAAACGTAATAATAATAATAATAATAATAATAATAATAATAAAATGTTGTTTGCAGGTGTAGCAATAAAGTGTACAACGCAATTAAATCATGTATGTTTTGTTCAAAGAAAAAATCAAGCCATCAGACTTATAATCACTGTATTAACCCACAATATATCATATTATTGTATACCAATTTTAAAATATACAATCCCTTTGGATTTAGGATATTAGGGGTGGGTGTTGTCGCATGGCAGGCATGCAAGTTTATCATAACTAGATGTTTGGTGGTATCCACACAAAAAGTTAACATCAGATACAAGTTGTGAAAGCTGTGTCTAATAAGATAATCAAGATATAGGCCTGAATATAATTAGCACTATTCTGATGTATGTTGTCCATCTACAGGAGCTTCAAGTCAAACCTGCATATCTCCTAGATGACCAACACGTCACTAACCGGATTGATTTATACGAACACATGAGTGGACGATTAGGCCAATTGTGTTCTGAACTCTTTGGGCACACTGGACAGGAGATGCCGCTTTGGTTTGCTTGCTATACTGAAAACATGCGGCAGTACAGAGATTTACGACGCCCGCTCTTCTGCACTCACTTTGCAATTCTCTTAAACTCATACTCAGTATCTTCAGTTTGAACTTGCACCAGATGTAAGGAACGTGCACAAGATCTGCCAATGAGTCAGGGACAACGTTAGACTGTTTTTTCAAATGACTTAAAGGAGTCTTTAAAACTTTTCCTCCAACTTCCCTGGTATATCTTTCCTTCCTTTAACTCGCTTGTCTCCACAAGAAATTATTCTCGAGCGTATACTATTCTGCAGGAGGCCATGCAGGTATCATTAGAAAGTTTTGCGCTGTTATTCCTTATCTTTCACTGTGATGTCAAAAAGCACAATGAATGATTAAACGATTCACCTGCTTATATCAAAGTTATGTGGGTACTTGGAGTCCCAATATCTGATTATGTTTGTTAGGTTGTAATGACATCAGACATATACTTGCCACGTGATGAGTTTGGCGGTAAATGAACATTTATGGCGTAATGCAAATTAATAAAATGCATCAGGTAAAATTATCCTGACCCCGGCTCAGCACAAAAGCTATTTTATCTGCACATATTAATCAAACAGGGGATGTTATTCAGCTATCTTATAATCAGCTGCAGCAGAGACAACACACGTTAGCGTTGACGCAGCAACAAAAAAATCCTCTTTTAAAGCAAACAAATCTCGTACTGGTATCAAACAATATCTATCAGCGACGAGCTTTGTGTTCTTCTGATAATGACAGCGTCACTTATTGCTAAATATCATCCATGTGTTTAGTAAAATAGAATTCTTCACCTCGATCAACCCATACTTTTCCTGGCTTATAAGATATCGTTTCGAGATCATCTATCTATCTATCTATCTATCTATCTATCTATATATATATATTAATGTGCTACAGGATTTGGTTAATGCTTATAATTACTTATAATAATACACGTTGTCGTAGTATCATGATGACACCTTTGCAAGTGCGTGAAGTTTATAACAAAGAAGTGGTCACAAACACGTTATATTGAATAATAAGTTTGATGTTGGTGAACTTGTTTGAATCACAAGACAAAAGAGATCTTTGTTAAAAGGTTATACCAAAACTGGACAGAGGAAATATTTATTGCTGATAAAAGCCAAAGACAATTTCACTTACCTTCTCAAGGATTCTGCTGGGTATCCAATAAGGGGGTCGTTTTAGGAACATGAATTACAGAAGACAAGATAAGAAGTGTTCATGACAGTAAAGATTATTAATAGAAGGTGAATGAAATCCCTGGTAAAATGGTTTGGTTATTCTGACAAAATTAATCCGTGGATCCTAAATGATCAGTAAAAATCCTTTAAATAATCTTATAGTATTTATCTGAACTATTCTTACCAGATAATGGCTTGTAATCCTATGACGTTAAATAGTCTTTAAATGGTAATTACGCTTTATACCTTTTATCAGCATAAACATATTTGATGAAAATTTAGAGGCTATCCAGAGGAAAAGCTAAGCTGGTCATGAACAAATCTATTCACTCTGGGTGTACTGTTTTTGGAAATATAAAACGTTTATGTACTATTTGTTTTTGATCACATCAAAGACACTCACGTAAATAGAGCTGAGCTAGTGTTATCTAATACAGATAGAGTGTGTTATAAACTAGAAACAAACTTTTATTTATGTTCAAATGAACTCGGAAAACATTTCCTTGATTTCTTTGATTACCCTGCTAAATGTAAATTTTATGTTAATAGTAATACAAAGGTATTCAGTATTTTTAAGGATGAAACAAGCTTAGTCCTGATAAAAGAGTTTTCAGACTACGCAGTAATATGTATTTGGTTCAACTAGATGACTGTGGAGTGAAAAACATGAGAAGGGAATAAAATAAGGTGTCAATAAGACACACCCCAATTATCTTGAAGCATATTGCGGAGTAAAGATATTCTTTAGGAGGAGCACAATCAGATCAGACAATCAGAACATATTTACCTATTCACTAAATAAAATCGGATTGTATTGTTATGATGATAAACCTTATGTTCAGATCATTGTATTGCAAGGCTAGCTTACGGGTATAAAGTTATTAATTCAAATCATAATGACAATCCCGTCAATGAACGTGGATTATTATGAAACTTCATGTAATCACAAAGATATAACCACATTATTTAGTATAATAAAAGGCAGTTGCCGAACACCCCCCCCCCCCCGGTGAGATAACTTATAAACCGGTTCATTATGTTTTTAACATGTCCAGGTTCTGTGACCATAACAATATATGGTCGTCTTGAACATGATTATTAGTGATATCCCTTTCTGTTTTCGGAACAATAACTTAAAATATTTCTCGTTCGCAAAGCTCAAAGAGACGACTCGGACAAAACAAATTGGACAAATTATGTGAATTACATGACCACAAATTCGAGACAACATGAATGGGCCTTCTCGAAGCTTGCGTAAGCGATCTCAAAACAAGGAATCAGAGAAGTAATTTTTAATCGCCTGATGTATCTTCTCATGGCGTATTCGAAGGCCAAATCGGGCGTCAATGAGAAACCATCTGATTAAACCAACTTTCTTTTTTTTAGTCTTGTGAGAATTCCAACTTATTTGTCACGTTATGGTCCCCTTAGCTTGCCAAGAAGTTTCATTGCACGTAGTAGAAATTTCAATTTCGCGTAATGGAAACCTGACTGAGCTTATCAAGAGCCTGATTTTACCCATTTCAGAGATCAGATGATTGAAAAAATCTTCTGACTGAATGACATGACCTATTCTACAGAACATTAATGGGCGTTCTTTAGGACACGTAAATGGGTCTCGAGATCGCGAGGCATTTCCACTTATGACACCGATGGCAGGTCAAGAGGTTGATTTCTCCAGACAATTAAATAGTTCAAACTTTTGTTTTGTTTTCATCTCATTGTGTTGTCATACACCGTATTTCTTTAACTGCAATTGCCAATCAAACTGCACATGTTATCAATGTAAGCAAATATTCCTTAAATTTACCTGGCAATTTATTGTGTTTGTGTGTGTGTGTGTGTGTGTGTGTGTGTTTAAGGTCTAATTGCTTATCGGCGGTTTTGTGTTATGGTTGCTCGCACAATTTTGGCATGAGAGGCAACTAGAATCTAGCATCCACGAAGAAAGGAAGAAAGCATGTTGTTTTGGGGGATTTAATGCCATTTCTCAGCGCAAGTTATGGTCTATATGGCGGCCAGTACGACTGGTGAAGGAAGAATTCGGGAAAACCCCGGTTAAAACCACCGACCGACGGGAAGCTACCGGCAGCTTTCACACATAACCACATTAAACGAGCTCTAAACTCAAACCCATGCGAACTGATGTAGATGGTATTGATCGGTAAAGACTAGCGCTTTAGACGACTAGGCCACTCGGGGTCCCTTCGGCGGATATTGCACTCATGACTCTTAAATTACGAGTCAGACGCTCTTCCAACTAATTTATCGTGACTCCAACTTAGATACATAAAGCGATCATAATTGCTTCAGAAAGTATTCCTTGCATTATTTATCACTCGTTGTCCAGTTTTCTAGATGCCATTGCATGTACGGTCATGTCATTTTGTCTTCATTAACATGTATCACTTACCTTAATTGCCATAGAAAGTAAATTGTGGCTGTAATGACATAATTTCCGGCTAAACTGGCTAGTTTCTGGATTATATGCGAAGCAGGAAAGACATCATTCAAGATAATATACTGTTGGTTCTTTTTCAGCACAGAACCTCAAATGTATGTTTAATTATAAGCGCGAAAGAAGAGAAAACTGTTTCTCATTCTATTTGTCAAGAACTTGAAATAAAACCTCAGACAAGACTAATACTTTAAATATCAAAATGTCTTGTCATTCTATTATAAATATCAATAATGTGTGTTTAACTTTAGTCCATGATCATTCTTTGTAAAGGTCATTTTGTAAACAACATATTACATAGGTAACTTTTGTCAATGATTGTAAGTTATCTTTTAAGATTATTATCACTTTAGGTAACTAAGCTTACTTTGATCTGAGTTCAAAACATGGGTTTCCCCTTTGAAATTTCTGGTCTATCTGACATTGGAAATTAACATTTGACCCTGATCCTGTTCCTCTTATTGTGTCGTAGGTGTTTAAATTATTAATTGGAATTACAAAGCTGTCATTGACTTTTCGGACTAAATCACTATTTTGGGATTATTATGAGTTCATGCAACGATATTATGGTTATATTATTGTGAAATATCAAGACTGTTAGCACATCGGCACTTTCCAATATATTGGTACATCAGCATATTTAAGATCGAATTTTATTCGGTACACCACTAGAATTCATCCGGAACAATAATAATTTTGGACTCGAGGTAGAACGTTTGTTAAACGTTGGGGTTTAATTTACAATACTGTGAATTTGTTTTAAATGTTCACCCAATATTCTAGCGAAATAAATTATTTGTTTTAATTTACAAAATGTATTGTTTCACACTTTTCTGTTACAATGTTTACGACATAGATTCGCAGCAGTTCAAATACATTGAACTTGTCTGCAATGAAATGAAACAACAGATGTGTAAACCAAATGAGCGTCTCGCAAGAGCAAATTTCTTAGATCTATTGAGAAACAGACACTTCATCAAATTTTTTATATTGCTGAATATGATATTTCCAAGAAATACATCAACGGTCAGATTTTTGGCAAGTAAATGCGTGACATTAGAGAGGTTTTGGACAGTATTGCATGACAGCCGCTTTCTCGTCATGCCATTCCTGTGTTATGATTTCTACTAATAACAATTAATCTAGTATTCCACAGATGGACGATACCAACTGGAATGTTGACGATTATGTAAAACGTTGTCTCCTGTATTCGGTCGAACAGATTGATGTCACGACGAAAGACAGTGGGGAAATTTTTTTAATTAAATAATGTACCATAGTTTTGTCCTAAAAGCAACACAGCGCTATCCAACGTACATGTACAATTTACGTTTTAACGAGAGATTTGGAAGAGACAGCCGTATGATTACATAAGCAGTCGCACATTAGTCGTTGATAGATGATGCAAAATTAGAAAAGCAAAAATAAACATAGAGGTCAGCGAAAGATAACAAGTAAACACGCGTAACCCAGATGAAAAGTTTGTTATACAAATATCGGAACGAAAATCATTGTCATGCAATAAATCTGATAACAAACTCTCATGTGATGCATGTATTATCATTAGGTGCGGGACTCGAAGGATATTCGCAAAAAACATCAGGTTCTTAAGCGCCCCAGATTTCTCTATATATGGTATCCTAATCACTCATATCATCTACTACATTTTGTAATTGAAAAGCAAATGAGAATACTCACTGATTACTATCAACAAATGAATAGAAAAATATAAGCATCGTTATTTCCATGGCTCTGAATAAATGCAATAAATTAGAACACAAGAGAACGTCTTATTGCTCTGCTCGGAACAATTTTCTCTCAAAAACTGGAGAACCTGGAATGATTGTATCTTTTTAGCTAAATATATACAAGAAACGAGAGTCATTTGTTTCAGGTGTGGTCCAGAAAAAAAGCATAATTAAAACGACACATCTGGGTGTCAATGGCGTTTGAAATTCGATAGTGGTACATGTACACGACCACACTAATAAACATTGTTCAACAGTACTAAGTACTCATTATTTAAGAATGTGATATACTGTGTATTTAATTGTTGCTTTACGATTTCATGTAACTTAGCCACATGTTGCAATGCAAGACCATAAGGCTTCACAGCATCTTGGATAAACCAAGGATATTTATGTTATTGTATTATTGTTATTATTGTTGTCATTGTTGTTGCTGTTAATAGAAAACTAAGCCCATTTGGTACCAAACAAGTCAGACAAATTAAACATGCATTTTGTTTTTAAATGTGTCTTAATGCAATTTCATAAGGCATGGTATACCACATTAATCATCAGACACATAATTATCATATTCTAATTAGAATTTTAATATGACCAGTGGTGTAAAGTTGTATTCAAGTCTAAGTACATGTTCAAACATATTTTACTTCATATTTTTGTTGCATTCCATGCCATTGTCATTAGCTGATTATAGCTGTTTGATATTTAATTTGAAAATACTTTAAACTTCATACAGTTATTACATAATTGGAGCTAATTTATAATGAAACCATGCATAATGAGCACGTTTTCATTATTGTAGAAAAATTAAGCTTTCTTTGCATCCTTTTCTATCAGATCCAAATAACAAGCTAACTATTCATGACCCTTCAACATTGTTATAACCAGTTTCACTGCATGTCTCTGCCTCCTTTTATCATACATAACGGATACTAGAAGTCACAGCATCATTGCTCTGCCAATCAGTGTTAGACACATTTCACAATCATTAATGAGGAATCACTGAGATTTGTGTGCCAATGCCCT